>JAHKKF010504722.1:0-21605 GCA_019740295.1 Labeo calbasu
TTTATCTGAAAAAGAAATCTTTTGTAACATTATAAATGTCTTTATCATCACTTCTGATCAATTTAAAGCATCCTTGCTAAATAAAAAGTGTTAATTTATTTCCCAAAAACTAAAAAAATTAAAAAAAATATATACTGACTCTTGACTTGTGAATGGTATAGTGTATAATGTTACAAAAGCTTTTTATTTCAGATAAATGTTTATCGTTGTATCTCTCTATTCATCAAAGAATCCTGAACAAATGTACTCAACTGTTTTAAATATTGATTACAATAATAAAAAAAAACGTTTCTTGAACAGCAAATCGGCATATTAGAATGATTTCTGAAGGACCACGTGATACTAAAGACTGGAGTAATGGTGCTGAAAATTTGGCTTTGATCACAGGAATAAATTACATTTTAAAATATAGTCAGATAGAAAGCAGTTATTTTAAATAGTACAAATATTTCACAACGTTACTGCTTTTGCTGTATTTTGGATCAAATAAATGCAGGCTTGGTGAGCAGAGGGAATTCTTTAAAAACATTAAAATGCCTACTGTTCAAAAACTTTTGACTTTTAGTGTAATATGAAAAACACTGTGTATTTTAATTATTTTAAAGGGATAGTTCACCCAAAAATAAAGATGCTGTCATTAATTGCTCACCCTCATGTCGTTCCAAACCTGTAAGACCATTCATCTTAAGAACACAAACTACGATAATATTATTATTCTAATTTAGGTTGCTTGTTTAAAGTAAAATGTAAATCTAAAATGAACGGCTTCTCGAGTCCACTACACACCACCATCTATAGGTTCTCTCCTTTTCTTCAGTTCAGAATTCAGCGTGAAGCACTTTAAATGAGAAGCAAAAAGCAGAAAACAGCCGTTCATTATGCTAAACTAGGGCAGCCTAGCTTCAGCAGCCCTCCCCAATGACAGCTAGTTTAGAAAAGATTAATGTCATCCTGAATCTGCAACGAGCATGCATCCTTTTCAACACTTTTCCATTTCTGTTGTTTTTGTTTCCACCAACAGGTACAGAAAACGTCCCTCTCTTTCTTTAATGAAAAATGGCAGTGGCACAATATAATATTAGTCACTCCGGAAGTAATTAGATTGAGGGGGACATTTTGGCCAGGACTGTTTGCCTGATATTGTGGGGAAGGGTCACAGTCAATTACTTGAGCTACATTTGGATCAATGTGGACAGCCTGTAAAAGTTCAGTCAGCAAAATCATCCTTTACATTTAGCTGAGTCTTAATCACTTTATTTATTTATGTTAACAAACACATAGTGAGTGAGTGGTTTTCGTAATTGACAAAGAGGCACAGTGTTCCTTTCCATCTACAGTCCTTTTGTGGTTCTTTGTAAAAGCTTCCCTTGGATACAGTGGGCGATGCATTATGGGTATAAAGACAACTGCTTCACTCGCCCGCTTCAGCCTTCACTATTCATTAGGCAGTTTCCTTTTATGATGTGGACCACTTGCGCTGGGCGGCACACAAAGCATTTGGATGTAGGAGTGTAGGGAGTGTTTGAAGCAGGAAGATTAAAGCAGAATCTGTCTGTCTTTTTCTCTCTCTCACTTGGTCTCTGTCTTTCACTGTCTCGCTTCCGATTTCTGCTAACCTTTTGTGACCTGCTCAGGATGAATCCTGCTGTTAAAAGCTGTTTGTTTGTATTTGTCTGAGTCACTGCACTGTCCAAAACATGGTCCTACGGTGTCTAATCAGACCTGTGTTGTCACTATAGAATGAAAGTGTGAAAGCACACTATAAACGCGTGAACTGACATGGCCATGATAAAAGTTTTGAGGACTTTTTGATTTTATTTCAGTTTAAATCACAAAACTGAAACTCACTACAGCAGCTTTCCTAAACAATTGTGCTTATGTCCCTGAATACAGTAGTTTTTTTATTTAAAGGGGTCATATGATTTTTTTTTTGTCTTTACAAGCTGTTATATATAAGATCTGTAAAGTTGCAAAGATTAAAGTCTCAAACCCATAGAGATATTCTTTATAAAAGTTAACACTGTCCAAATGTATACGCAAAGAAAGAAGGCGTAACTTTTATTCTCGCTTTAGTTTTGTTGCATCCACCATGTCGTGGAGACGCTGTGTGTTTTGTTGGGAAAGCGAAAGTACTTTGTTTGCCCTTCCAAATGAGTACACAACTAGAAATCAGTGGTTAGGTTATATTTACAACACTGTTCCAGAACAGTACAATGCAAATACTTAAATGTGTGCAGCGCATTTTAGGGAGGACTGTTTCCTGAACCTGAGAGAGTAGTAATGCCAGCTGTGCACACTATAAAGTGGGGCAGTTCCAACTTTGCAAGGACAGTCTGGCACTTCTGACTTACAGCCTGTAAGTACATTTTCATATTTAAAAAATTTGCTACTGGCTATTTAAACGTTTTAAGCAGTGTAGAGTAGTGCTTGTTTGTCGTTTCTACGATCACAAATGCAGATATGATGTTGTTTACGCGGCGCAGTGTAACATAACACAATGCGTAAAGACAGTTAGAGTCATTATAATCAGTAATTATGTCCTCCCCGGATGCAACAAATGCTGTATTTTTAATGTTTTTTATTGTTTTTGTCGCACCGGGATGCGGCATCACAACATGGTAAGGGACGTAACATTTCCGCCACACGCTTGAGGTATTCGGCCAATCACAACGCGCTGGTTAGCTGGCTAATCAGAACACACCTCGCTTTTCAGAATGATGAGCATTGTAAAGATCGATGATGAGAAAGGCGAGGAGCGACAATAGAGAGGAGCAACAATAATGTACAGTATGTGGAAAATGTATGCATTTATGTGTAAGTACATTATATGTACATTATATGTAAGTGTGTGTTTTTTGAACCTCAGACTGCATAAACACATTGCATTACACCAAATACACAAAATAATGTTCTTTTTAGCAACATCATATGACCCCTTTATGACCTTCTTGCATGCTATGACAAAAGATTACTTTTCAGGTACCACATTTAAATCTACCTTTCAAAAGTTTGGGGTCAGAAGGATTTTTTTAAAACGCTGAGGTTGCATTTTCTGTGCTATTAGTGTCATCTAGTGGAATTACTATTTTATGTGGGTCTTGACAGTACAGAGCTAATGTGTGTGGCAAAACTTAATTTGAGCTTACCTATCAAATAGAAGCTTTGCAAAAGTAGCATCTCGATTAAATTGAATTCTTCCTAGTTGTAAAGGCACTGCCACTGTTTACTCTTGATTTACCCCATTGTCTGCCTATGCACAGTCTTTGAATTCTGGCTTGCACTTCTGTAACCAAATCTGAATTTCATTTTTTATGTAACGCAACTGCTATAATGAATGTGGGAGATAAACCCATGAATGGCATACTTGTAGTAATCACTGTACAATAAACTGGGTAAAAATATGTATTTTGACCAAAAAAAAAATCTTACAAAGCTCACCTTTAATGTTTTGAAAGAAGTCACTTGATGTGACAGTTCACCAAGACTGCATTTTTATTAAAAATGCTGTAGAACTGTAAAATTATGAAATTATATTACTTTTTAAAAGCTAGTTTTTCATTAAAGGGATAGTTCACCCAAAAATGAAAACTCTGTCATTAGTTACTCACTCTCATGTTGTTCCAAACCCGTAAGACCTTCGTTCATCTTCAGAAAACAAATTGAGTTATTTTTGATGAATTTTGATGCAGTTTTCTGACCTTTCTGGCCATAGACATCAACGCAACTACCGCATACAAGGATCAGAAAGTTAGTAAGGACATTATTAAATTAGTGCATGTGACGTCAGTGGTTCAACCCTAATTTTATGAAGCTACAAGAATATTTTATCATTTTATTTATACTTTATTCAACAATTTCTTCTCTTTCACGACAGTACCAATTATGCTAACACAGAACCTGGATGTTCTGTGCCTTGATGGCAAGCAGACGAAGACAGTCAGACATAAAACAGTCTTTGTAAACATGTCTGAAGATTTTGACAGAAAGGAAGACTTGCAATTTTTTTGCTCAGCCTTACTTATTCAGAATGCCGGCCCCTGTGTCAGCATCAAACGACTGATAAAGAGGGGAAAAAAAAGTTATTTTTATTTAAGTTATTATTTTTGTTTTCTTTGTGCACAAAAAGTATTCTCGTAGCTTCATAAAATTCTGGTCAAACTACTGATGTCACATGGACTTTTTTAACAGTGTCCTTACTACCTTTCTGGGTCTTGAACGTGGTATTCGCGTTGCTGTCTATACAGGGTCAGAAAGCTCTCACATGTCAATCAAAATATCTTAATTTGTGTTCTGAAGATGAACAAAAGTCTTACAGGTTTGGAATGACATGAGGGTGAGTAATTCATGACAGAATTGTCATTTTTGAGTGAACTAGCTCTTTAAGTGTTTAATATAAGAAAAATTCTCAGAAGGATTTTATACCTTAAATCACATAGAAACTAAAAAATACTAAAAAAAATACTCTCTTCTCTCTTTCTGCAGATGCGATCAACTCGTAAAGTATCAGTGTGGCCTGTAGCGTTTGTAGGAGGTTTACGATACGAGTCTCCGAAGGTCAATGCAGCAGGAAAAGTATACGGGTGGAAAACAGTATTCGACCCTCACCGACCCTTTGCTATCGACATGGCAGGGTTTGCCATCAACCTGCGGCTCATTCTGTTTAAGCCTCAGGCCTACTTCAAGTTACGAGGGGTGAAGGGAGGCTATCAGGAAAGCAGCCTGCTCAGAGAGCTGGTCACTCTCAATGACTTGGAACCCAAAGCGGCCAACTGCACTAAGGTGAGGAAACTGTTTTGTTCAATGCTATTATTTAATCATCCTTATGTCAAACCATGTGCAGTTTTTCCAGAGAGACACAAACATAAATTATTTTCACACAGTCGATCTCATTTGCTAAATGTGTGTATGCACAATGTTTAATTTATTCAGATTTTACAGAAAACACACTTACACAAAAATCATATGCTCCTTGTGGCCCTGTAATCAAGTTAAAGTCACCATGAAATCAAAACTGACAGGCTAGCACTTGTCTTCGTAAAGAAAGGCTATAAACGAAAGGTTTTGCAGAAAGCCCTTATAGAGATTTGGGCATATTTTATGCAAATGCCTAACCTCAAGCATGCAGTCACTCATTTAGAATACTCCAAATTCATTAACATTAATTACAATGAGGTTAAGAACAAATTCATGTGTTGTGAAGTTCTCATGAAATAATCCACATAACTGTTAGTGAATGAGACCCAGTGTTTTTCCAAACATCTTCAGCATTTGAAACAATGCAGGGCTAGGTAAATAAGGAGCTTTTATGTATGGGTGAACTACTCATTTAAAGGATTAGTTCACGTCCAGAATAAAAAAACGCCTGATAATTTACTCAATCCCATGTCATCCAAGATGTTTATGTCTTTCTTTCTTCAGTCGAAAAACAAATTAAGGTTTTTAGAGGAAAACATTCCAGGATTTTTCTCCATATAGTGGACTTAAACAGGTTGAAGGTCCAAATTGCAGTTTCAGTGCAGCTTCAAAGGGCTCTACACAATCCCAGCTGAGGAATAAAGGTCTTATGTAGCGAAACAATTGATCATTTTCTAAAGAAAATTAAAAATGTATATAGTTTTAACCACAAATGCTCTTCTTGCACTAGCTCTGCGATGTGCATCCATGTAATCACGTTGGTAAGGTCACGCATGGTTTGTGTTATGGTCTGTGTACTCCGGTTCAAAAAGGTAGGGTAGGGCAAAAAAACTTCTCATTTTCTCCTCCAACTTTAAAATCGGCCAACATCGTTGTTTTACCTTTTTTTGTAAAGAGCGTTTGACTTTTTTTGGGTCAGTACTTTCACGTGACCTTTCCCACATGATTACATAATGCATGAAGTCAAGCATTTGTGGTTAAAAAGTATATACATTTTTATTTTATTTTTTTAGAAAATCACTGATTGTTACGCTAGATAAGACTTTTATTCCTCAGCTGGGATCATGTAGAGCCCTTTGAAACTGCAGTTTGGATCTTCAAACCATTGGGTCCTATTTAAGTCCAATATATGGAGAAAAATCAAGGAGTGTTTTCTTCAAAAACCTTAATTTCTTTTCGACTGAAGAAAGAAACACATGAACATCTTGGATGACATTGGGGTGAGTAAATTATCAGGATTTTTTTTTTTATTCTGGAAGTGAACTAATCCTGTAATGCATGAATGCAAGTCTTTCTACACCTAAAAAACACCCCAGGACAACTGTTAAAATGAAAAAAAAAAAAAAACCTACTATTCTCTCACAATTGTATCACAGTGTCTCACTTTCTCTGTACTAGCTCTTATTTTCAGAGCAATTCTGGAACAATTTGTTGCGGCACTTCTTATGTTACTGACTCGTCAGGATGAATCACTTCTGTTGTAGCATTCATCATTTGTCGTTTTGAAAAAAAAAGCCTTATATATGTAAATGCGTGATATAATGGCACAAAAGTCTGTATGTGCATGTGGAAAAAAAAAAACAGGAGCTGGCTAATTGATGTTTTAATAGGTGATTTGTGAAGGTACTTACTAATTGATGCTTGAATTGATGTTACTGAGCTCAGGGATGGCTTATTTAAGACAAGACTTAACCAGGATTTAACCATTTAGAGACAAATGAGAACCAATTCCTGGACTCGCTGTCTGTTTACCCCCAAAGAATAGAACAGGTGCATAAATACACCTGCATGCACATCTCATCTTGTTTCTGGAAAAGATGGGATTCCATGAACTGCATTCTGCCAGAGCAACTGAACAGACGCACCATTATTTCAGGTGGGACTGTTAAACTAAGTGGAAGTGGGGCCTCCAGACCCATTTCATCACTGTTAGAAATTATTCAGGAGGCAATGGTTTCTGAAAGACAGCAACAAGGGAGATGGAAAAAAAAAAGATGAGTCAGACAGTGTTTCTGTCTCTGGATATTAACAACAATTTCCAGGAAGTGTAATGAGGCAGGTAATAATTTTTGTACCGATTACTTTGTCTTGATGGCATAAATAGGTAGAGTAAAATAGAACACACACCAGGTCTCTTTACCTCACTGCCATACCAAGAGACACATTTAGACAAACACACACGCAATAGCTATAGCGTGTATTTCAGCACTTCAGATCTGTACCCAGAGAGATGTTTGGATGGAGATGTTCTACACTCCATGAGGATCACCATGCTAAATTTGGAGATGTACTGTGGATGGTACACTGTTGCTGAGGAGAAACTTTATATCTGTTAGTGCTTGTGAGCACTACCGTGTAGGAGGCAGCTAACAGCAGATGATAGGACAGAGTGTGAGTTTACAGACTGTGCAAAAACTATTCTAAAAACTTAAACTTTAACAGTTGAGTCAAAGACAAAGAAAAGTGTTCAAGAACAGAAGTACAAAAGCAAGCACAGGGAACAGGAAACTAAGCAACATAAATGTGTAAACACAAAACAAAGGCACAAAAACAGGCATACTTTACGGGATAGTTCACCCAGAAATGAAAATGACCCCATGATATACTCACCCTCAAGCCGTCCTTTTTTTTTTTTTTTTTAAATACAATTTGAATTATATTAAAAATTGTCCTGGCAGTTAATGGGGATCGATATTTTGAAACCCAAAAAACTTCATCCATCCATCTTTCTCTGGTGAGAAGTGACGAACCGCTGAAGTGTAGAAGAGAGAGCAAAACAAAACACTGGTCACGAATTAGAAGTGCAAAAAGAGGTTTTGTAAAGACAAATGTTGGAGGATTTCAGTATAAACCAAGAGGATTGTTAGGATTATTAGAGAATAATTAATTAGATTAAGTAATTGGCACATCATTTTTAAAGATAATTTGAAGTCATTATTGTGTTAAATTAGGAAAGAACAGAACAGACATTGCAAAAAAAGTAGCTTTACAAAGAATATGTTGATTGAACATACAAAAATAATGTAATATGAAATTATTTTTAAAAAGAAAGGATACTTCCTGAGTGAATCAGTTCCTTCAAACGACTGATTTCATTCAGTAATGAAGCGAGTGACTCACTCAGTGTATTCAAAACTGTGGATTCATCCAGTAATGAATCACCGCTGTGTCAATCAGAAATGCACAACAATTCCACTAGGGTTTTATAGGTAATATTTTTGTTGGAGAAATTGGCCAAAAAAACAAACAATATTAACAATGTGAATGGGGGTACGACAGTTAGCGGAAGCTAGAAATTACAGTTCGTAAACCTGTCAATATGAATATTTTTCGAACGCCTACTCATCGACTTCAGAAGGCCTTTATTAACCCCCGGAGCCGTGTGGAGTACTCTTTATGATGGATGGACACAGTTTTTTGGCCTTCAAAATTTCAACCCCCATTCACTATCATTATAAAGCTTGGAAGAGCAAGGACTTTTTTTTAAGTTATATTTTTGGGCTTTTGTGCCTTTAATGGAAAGGACAGTTGAGAGATGACAGGAAAGTACTGGGCAGAGAGAGGGGAGCGGGATCGGCAAAGGACCACGAGACGTGAATCTCTGAAAAAGTCATATACACCTAGTATAGCTTGAAGGTGAGTAAATCATGGGGTAAATTTCATTTTTTGGTGAACTATCCCTTTAACAGTGTTCATGTTGGTTTCATATGGTTTAAATTTAATATGGTTTTAAATTATGTGTATACTCACTGGCCACTTTATTAGGTACACCTTGCTAGTATTGGGTTAGACTCCCCTTTGCCTTTAGAACTGCCTTAATTCTTTGTGGCATAGATTGCTGTAGATTCGTTGGTTGCACATCCAGGATGGAAATTTTCCATTCCACCATACCTCAAATGTGCTCTACCTATTGAGATCTGGTTATTGTGGAGGCCATCTGAGTATAGAGAGACAGGCAATCAGACCAATAATAATGCCAAATCTGCCATTTTGACAAACAAACCAGACAGCAGAGTAGATCAAAGTCGGTGGACTTAAACTTGAAAAATGGTGTGTATTTACGGATCAAACAAAATACCTTCTAATGTTCATTCATGTTAATTTCACACTTTAACAAGCAAACAGGAAGAGATGATCGGTTCACGTGCCACATGAACTGAGGCACTACAGCAATCTGTCACGACCAGTGACGGGAATAACCGCGTTATAAATAAACAGCGTTACTAACGATATTCCTTTTTTCAGTAACGAGTAATCAAATGAATTGCTGTTTCCCCAGTTACAACACCGTTACTGACAATAAAATGCTTGATGAATGTTCAAGTTTGTTTACAGAGGTAACGTGGGTATTTACCTACATGCCCGTGCGTCTCACGTGGATGTTTAAAATTTAAAAAGTGGAGCCCCTCGTGGGCGATTACATTACAGATGAGTTTAGACAGGAAAAACTGGAGCTCACATTGGTATCATACGGATTACTTTATCAGAGAATATTTGTTTTCGACGTGACTTATTTAATTTAACAGTACACATTTCAAGCTTTCTATACATATGCCTGTAAGGCACATATTCACAGAGATTGAGGTTTTATTTATGTGTCTGTGAAGAGAGGTGAGGGAGACAGCAGAGAGCCCACCCTGTTTACTTTCTTTATTTTACAAAAGCACATTGTTTTCTAGTAATTATGACTACAGTAGTCAACATTTCAAGTGGATCAAAACCTTACATCAAAGTTGTCCTAAAAGCAAAACAATACCCGTCCTTGTCTTAGGACAACTTTGATTAATCCTCTTCAGATGTTAACTACTGTATACACAAATAAAAGTAGAGCCTTTGCAGCTTCAAAATGACAAAAAGAATTTAACAGTGTTGCCGCCGGATGTTTTTCATGTGCCCGGGTTGAAGCAATTCCAATAACGTGATATTTAGCCCTTGGAAAGTGCCTTTCACATTGATGTGTTGCATGAGAATGCCATGGCTTGTTGCGCATAACAACAGCTTTGTGACAGTAGCCATCACAAGATAGGTACACTGTAGTCTCAGCCTCAGACATCACACCCATGGACCATTGGCTGAAAGTCTGATGCATATGGCACACAAAATTGTAAACACTTCAGGAGTTTTAAAGTCATCATCGGATTGGTTAGAATATACAGGATTTCAGGAAGACGTGTGCGGTGCGTACTTTAACATTCTGCCTGGAAACACCAGTTCCAGTGACACCAAACCCCCTCATGAAAGAAAAAAACCCTTGTGTTTACAACCATGACAATGAGCGATTATCAGGATCAACTAAATGCTGGATTTTCAAACATATGTGAAATATGTAAAGTTTCCAGCATAGGCTTTTTAAAATGCATACAAGAGTTTTACACACTGGTCTGTTATTGTGGGGACATTTCCACTCCCCTAAAAATGCCACAGCAATTAACGAAACATGATTGGTTGCTTTACTTGTCAGTCATATGGCCTCTTGGGCAGTCCTTGACCATTCAAAGAACCTAAGGTTCCCAGACCTTCAACCATCAGTCTAAAAGTTTGGCTATGCGAGATTTGGTACACTCTGGTCATAAAGGGATGGACATGGTCAGCAACAATATTTAGATATAGTGTGGCATTTAAACTGGTACTAAGGGGTTCAATTCCCCCACACCATTACACCAGCAGCTTGAACTGTTGATACAAGGCAGGATGGATCCATGCTTTTATGTTGTTTACGCCAAATTCTGACCCAACCATCCAAATGTTGCAGCAGAAATTGAGGCTCATCAGACCAGGCAACCTTTTTATATTGTCCAATTTTGGTAAGACCGTACAAATTGTAGTCTCAGTTTCCTGTTCTCAGCTGGCAGGAATGGCACCCGGTATGGCCATCTGCTGCTGTAGCCCATCTGTAAACTGTGTTTTAATGCAGAAATGAAAAAAATGCTTATCGTAGAAGGTGCATGTATTGCAATTTCAATGTATTTGTAATGATGTGATTGACCTAGCTAAGAGAAACAGTTCAACAGTTCCTCTCTCCACTCCATAAACCATATTGTTTGGGTTTTTATGAATTACAGATTCTTGTGTGGCACACACGGACGGAAAAACCTGTCCTGGTGAACGAAGGCAAGAAAGGCTTCACAGACCCAAACGTGGAGATCTGACATCTGCTTCAGTGTTGGTAATGAAAAAGCAATCTGTTCAGACTTAATCATCTCGGGTGTCACTAAGCAAATACGGGGTCATTGAAGGACATGAAGCATGTGTTTAAAATGCATCTGGCCCTGCTAAGTGACAGAAGTGTGGCTCTGTACAGATGTACCACTGAATGTTCCTCTTACTTTGTGTTGCAGGGATGCTTCCAGCAGGACCCATAAGGGGATGGCAGGGAGATGTTACCTACTACCACATTTTTGAACAGTTTGGATGCTTTTTCCTGTAAACCACAACTAAACAAGCTCAACAATATGGACCTATTATTCTAAAGCACAGATTAGTCTTTTTTAAGGCAATACCATCAGTATTTTGCAAGAACAAAACCAGAGGGCGCTAGACAGAAAGAAAATTGAGATGAGGGAACATCTGAGAACTGATAAAACTGCTCACTTCCACGATTTTATAAACTCTGCGTTACGAAGAGACATTGGTTACAACAGTCTCAAAGGCTGACCGAGAGCGAACGGTCGTCCATTTATGAACGCCAATGTTCCTTCGAGTCTAAGGGACTGATACTTAAACATAAAGAAGGGAATGTCTTCTTTTTTTACATAATGTGTATTTTAAGTTTGTTTTTGTCGTTTACATTACTGTCTTGCTAGCACAGCACTACTGATATTTTGCCTCAGTTCGAATTCAGCGTCACTCTGCGGTATTAAACCAGTTCTATCATATTCCAGGGCTAGCTGCTGTACTGGATTTAGCGATTACAAAGTTGTAACACGGTTTTCATGCCGAAGACCTAAATGATATGAATAGCACTTGAATTTGTTCCTTTGTGTCCATTGTTCCTGTTAGGACATGCGTTGTAAATATAACTTAAAGATGAACAATCAGAGACTTTAAAATAAAGTGATCTAGCATTCAACAGAACAAGCAATGTAACTACTGTATTTGTACTTCAGATTAAAGTAAGAATCCATAGTTTACTATTACAGCATCCATAAACCTTCACACACGTTCACAGTGGTTATACCAAAGGAGACGGAGCTGATGGGTAGCATTCACAGTGTTAGTATTCAGTATTAATTGGTCTAGCCTCGGAGAACAGCACAGAGCTCGCCTCAGTAAATATTCAGATGTATTTATATGTCAAACCGTAGCTTTGGGCTTTGCAGAGGGGATCTGTCATGAAGACATGTTGCTGTACTAATGAAGCTAATACTGAGACACCTGGGAATCTAGAGCGAACAAAATGCCTGCTCACATTAGGCAAAGCTATTTTCTTATATCAAAAACTGTGCACATGTTAATATTCAAGGCACATCACTGAAATTGCATGGGCAAAAAATCTTAACCTGTATTAATATCAAGATAAATCTGGCCTGATTAGCATTAGACTAAATTTGTGTATCTCTTTAAACCGCCTTTTCATTGCTTATGTTAGATTCTATTCCCCCAAAATCAGTCACAATGGTCCAATTCCTTGTGGATTCCAGTGTTGTGAAAAATTAGGGTCTCCATTAGGACCTGAAGTGATAGCATTGGCTCACAAAACATTCAATGAGTACTGTCTTTAGTAACATATTACAATTACTACAAGCAATCGTCGTTAAATGGCAACAGCTGCGTTTTGTATGAAACAAGAAAGAATCCATGTTACCAGGATGTTATAATTAAATAATTATAGACATAATATTGATTTGAGTTTTAATATTTTATTAGCTAACCAAATATAAGCGTATAGCGCCGATTTCAGTTACCCGGATAAGCCTGTGTTAACAGCTTCTACCAGTTCTTATTGAGGAATAACATACCTCGGAATGTCACAACTGACCAATCAGAATCAAGTATTTCATAGAGCCATGTAATAAAATGATATGTCATTTAAAGTATATTATAATACCCACTGATGTCTGTTTTAGTTACATACTAGCATAGAAAACAAATTTTTTTCATTTTATTCTGGGTATGAAGACTTGTATGGCTTAATACAACGAAATGATGTCTCTTACTGAAATACGTAGTAGAAAACCTGTGAAAGATTTTAGTTATTTAAAAAATCCATATTGTTGTATACAAATGTTTTGGACTATGGAGGGCGCCATTATTTTAATGATGTGAAATGGTTGCATTTGAAAAATCTATGGTATGGCATTCGGTTTAAGTCTATGCTTATACCCATCTCTACATGTAAACCTTTCGAGTAGCCGTGGCATTGTATCAGTATTTTATTTTCCAAGTTGTGTATTCCGAGTTGTGTTGCGGTAAAAATAGCAACAGGTAGCGCCAGTAGCTCACAGAGTGCAACCATTTCACTTCTTAGAAATAATGGCATCCCCCATAAACCAAAATATGTATAAAACGCTGTGAATTTTTTAAATAATGTAATTTTTTCATGGGTTTTCCAAGCCATACAAGTCTTTTTACCTGGGGTTCTATTTAAAGCCAAATTTTCAACCAGCTTTGTGTCATTCCAATGTCAATAGTATTTGTATGGTTAATAGCCAGATGACACATTCCCCGACAAATAAATGAGGATATCTGGGTGTAGGTAAAATGGAGAAAGACAACAAATCATGTTTATTTGCATATACTGTAAACAAATATAAAGCTGGTTGAAAATCGCTGAAGTTGTCCTTTAACTGATAGTTAACGGAGACTTGATTTCTCATGATAGGTGCTATTATCTACTGAGGACACAGGATTTTAGGATCCAATTTGAGCTTCACATTGATTTTTTTTCTTAAATAGTGCAACAAAATTAAACTATCAATCATTTAGAAAACTTCATCTTAAATACCTACTGCCAGAATGGACATTATGAATAAATAAACATAATTATATATTGTTTCTGTTCTTTAGAATTAGTATTTTTTCTGCATGTTTTCAACTATTCATTATCCACAGCGTGATCAATAACTGTAGGGTAAATGCTTGTGCTGTGACGCTCATATACTGGACACATGAACAGGAACACGTAGCTTCACAAACAAATGCATAGTTTATTATAACTGACACTAGTGGGACAAATGCGTAGACGATGAAAAGGCAGCTTTGAGCCCAAAGTATACTTTTGGTTTTTATGCATATATGCTGTAAGGCTATGTCTACATTAATCTGGATATATTTCAAAATGGTGTTTTTGTTTCAAAACGCTCTCCGTCCAAACTAGCATTTTCCAAATCTTCCTCATCCTGAAACGTCGGAAAATGTTAAATTAGTCTTACTGCACGTGCAAAACCTCATCAAAAAAGCTCACTGAGATGATATACAGACGAAACAGACATTGTCATGCAATTCTTCTGACAGTATAATTCCACAGGAAGTGGCAAAGTCCTTGACAGACAGATTGTTAATGGCTGGTAATATCAGGCAGGACATCCAAATGCTCACCTATCATTCATTGCCGGTAAATATGGCTTTTCATCTAAAAGATGTATTTAGTAACAACTTTACATGGCCACTCAATCTAATGTTAACCTAGAAAAATGTGCGCTATTCAAGTGTCTGTATGGAGTGTTGAAGCTGAATAGTCTCTGCATAACAGATGGAGGCGCTGGTGAACTCACTTGCAGTTAAAATACTCCATGTATACTTTTCATACAGATAAAAGTAATACATCTTTCAAAGACTCTGCGTTTATTTGTGTGCACTCAGAATAACAACAAAACCTTGTGCTTTTGTAAAATATTGAAAGCAAACAGGATGCACTTTCTGCCATCTCAGTCTCTGTAAACCTGAGCGCAAAACTTAAAAACTCTGTGTATGTTTGCCTTACAAACATGAAAAATATATCTATAAAGAGTGAAATGTATACTTTTAAATGATCCAATTCTGGTTCATTAGCCAAAATGGAGAGGAAAATAGGCGTTTTAAAACAAAAACATATTAGACCCCGTCCACACGAACACAGGTATTTCAAAACTGCAACTTTTTCTATGCACTTTGGCATAGAAACCGAACCTTTTTGAAATTTCATGCCAGGGTGATGTTTTTTTAGGCTTCTGATTGGTCAACATGACTTTTTATCGGTTATATCGCCACCTGTTGGTTTGGCACACTCTTGACAGCGCTTCATAGCATGTTTTTGCATTTTCATGTAGACAAGATTATTTTTTCTAACGAAGGAGGAAAAACTCTGTTACCTGTGTACGTGTGGACTAAGCCTTAGTCTGGACAAGGCCTAAGATATGCCTACATTTGCGTCAAAACTGAAGTATTCTTTGGGTTTAAGCCCAGAGATGCATCAACAATGGACAAGTGCTTATATGAGGAAATTAATAAGACACTTGCTACTCTCATTTAAAGTACAAAGACATGTTTATCAGACATAACAAGGATGAAACATTCTAGTTTGCATGTTTGGAGTATACTTTAAAAGTGTTTGCATCAAAAATGAAGTATACTTCGGATTTAGACGGACTTAAAAGAAGCAACATAGCATTGCAGCCCTCTGCAGCACCTATAAATCAACATACTGCAAACACTTGTATCATTAAAAATGCATATACTTCTTAACCCTGAGCACAAAAAGTGAAAAAAGAACAAAAGCAAGCAAGCCCTCCAGCTGTTTCATGTTTTATGTGGAAAATACATTTACGGGTAGATGCTAGGTTACTTGTAGTTATACATAAGCAGTATTTTAAAAAAAACAAAAAAAAACATGGTCAAGCACAAATAGTTCATACGTCTGAGCTTAGAACAGTATTTGAAGATCAGTTCATTCGGGTGTCACTGAAGGATTTGAAAGGGTTAGTAATTCTCGAACTGTCACTTTAACAACCCATAATTAGCTCATCAATCAGTTGTGAGGCTTAGGGTGGATAGCACATGTTTAATGGGATAAAACTTTTCAAAACTTTGAGGACACAACCTCCTCCTTCTGGGATGTGATGGATTATAGCTGCAGGACGTAGAAGAGTTTCAGTAAAAGCGACTCCTCATTTCTTTGTAATTTCTGAAGTTTGTGCGAATCAAAGACTTCAGCGAGCACACACATATTAACACACAGCTCTGCGCTCTTATCTACGGCTAGCAAAGTACCACATCCCTACTGAGTTTCAAAAGCCTCTTGAGCTCACGGAGGCCTTCAGAGCGGCCAGACAATACGCACGCAGACTAATGAAGGACAGGGGACCGTCATTAAACTGAAAGACTGAATTTTTTATTTATTTTTTTTGCTCAACGTCTTCTTTTATTGTGCAATTAGCAAGCTCAGTCCATTAAAAGACCTTAGAAAAACCGAGGACATTATTCTAGCGTTTCGTCTGTCTGAAATGCAACCAGCTTTCTGCAGTAGCTTTTATTTGATTCCCATCTGTGTTTGCAGCATTTCATTAGTTTGTGGTTCACAGGGGTCAACTTCTCTGCTAGGTTTGTTTCTTTTCATGCTCTGAAAAACCATATCCATCCTTTCTTTGCTCATTCACCTCCAGAGCACACAAGTGCATGTATACTAACACTGCAAGACAATTACCATGGCACCTGGTAGATGCTTAAACGGCAAAACTGTTTGCTTTAGAACCAGAACATGAGGCAAAGCGAACCGTAAGGATGACATATGAACGTGAATTCATTCGTCAAAAATGTTTCTTTTTCACAGCTGCATCTGTTTTGTGTCAGATGCTGCTATAAACTCCCCACTTAATGTATTGTTGAAGAAAAACAACTGTTGTATGAGGTTTCTGTATTTATTCTATATTGATATATTTATGTATTTATTTACCTTACAGAGTCTTTTCTTACGAAGCTGAACTTCTGCTCAAATATAAAACGCCTACGTCTGTTTCTTTCTTATTTCATGAAACACTGGCTGGGCTCACAAACAGCACAGGCCCGTTGTCCTTTTCTCACATTGCTACTGAACTGGGACTTGATTGATGGACTAACAAAACAGGCGGCTCGTTAAAAAGCCGTTTGACGAAACCGACGTAGGTTATGACCTGCGGCACAAGCCTCCAGTAATCAAGGACATCTCTCCTGATTTCGAATCTGATTCCATATTAGCATAACCGTTGTATAACCATCCAAAATCATGCCAGACTGTTTGGTCATCTATTTTTGTAAAAGTGATCGAATTTATCCATATTGCCCACTAAGTGCTTTTGCTGAAAATTAGTATGTTTGCCCAAAAACACCCACCTTCATCTTCTCTCTTACTTGCAAGACGAAACATTTCTGCATGTTGCTCTTGTAAATGTTCTTCTTTTTGTTCCACAGATCATCTCAGAACGAAAGAGAATAAAAATGTCAGAAAATAATAAATGTGTTAGGAAAAAAGAATGTGTTTGTGTTATTGGATGTGTATTTCATTATATTTTGCTTTAAAAGTGCATGTAATATGCATATCTTTCCACTTAAAGCAAACCCATTGTTTTCATGCTCTGGCCAATACTGAGAATTGTTGGGCTATTTTGCTTTCAGATTAGTGGAAAGAAAACATCAAAAATACATATTTAAGTGTTTGTTTTATTACATTTTATCTATTTGCACATGTACATTTTTTAATGCTTTTCTCAAAATGTTTTTGTTTTCCTGCACTAAGCCAGAAATCGCTACTTCAGTAGCAATTACATACACCAAACGTTTGTTTAATTACAGGTGCATCTCAATAAATTAGAATGTGGTGGAAAAGTTCATTTATTTCAGTAATTCAACTCAAATTGTGAAACTCGTGTATTAAGTAAATTCAGTGCACACAGACTGAAGTAGTTTAAGTCTTTGGTTCTTATAATTGTGATAATTTTGGCTCACATTTAACAAAAACCCACCAATTCACTATCTCAACAAATTAGAATATGGTGACATGCCAATCAGCTAATAAACTCAAAACAAAGGTTTCCTGAGCCTTCAAAATGGTCTCTTAGTTTGGTTCACTAGGCTACACAATCATGGGGAAGACTGCTGACCTGACAGTTGTCCAGAAGACAATCATTGACACCTTCATAAGTTGGGTAAGCCACAAACATTCACTGCCAAAGAAGCTGGCTGTTCACAGAGTGCTGTATCCAAGCATGTTAACAGAAAGTTGAGTGGAAGGAAAAAGTGTGGAAGAAAAAGATGCACAACCAACTGAGAGAACCGCAGCCTTGAGAGGCTTGTCAAGCAAAATCGATTCAAGAATTTGGGTGAAGTTCACAAGGAATGGACTGAGGCTGAGGTCAAGGCATCAAGAGCCACCACACACGGACATGTCAAGGAATTTGGCTACAGTTGTCGTATTCCTCTTGTTAAGCCACTCCTGAACCACAGACAATGTCAGAGGCGTCTTACCTGGGCTAAGGGGAAAAAGAAACTCCTCTTTTCAGATGAGAGCAAGTTTGTATTTCATTTGGAAACCAAGGTCCTAGAGTCTGAAGGAAGGATGGAGAAGCTCATAGCCCAAGTTGCTAATTTTCCACAGTCTGTGATGATTTGGGGTGCAATGTCATCTGATGGTGTCGGTCCATTGTATTTTTTGAAAACCAAAGTCACTGCACCAGTTTACCAAGAAATTTTAGAGCACTTCATGCTTTCTTCTGCTGACCTGCTTTTTAAAGATGCTGATTTCATTTTCCAGCAGGATTTTGGCACCTGCCCACACTGACAAAAGCACCAAAAGTTGGTTAAATGACCATGAGCAAACTCACCAGACCTGAACCCCATAGAGAATCTATGGGGTATTGTCAAGAGGAAAATGAGAAACAAGAGACCAAAAAGTGCAGATGAGCTGAAGGCCACTGTCAAAGAATCCTGGGCTTCCATACCACCTCAGCAGTGCCACAGACTGATCGCCTCCATGCCACACCGAATTGAGGCAGTAATTAAAGAAAAGGAGCACCTACCAAGTATTGAGTACGTATACAGTAAATGAACATACTTTCCAGAAGGCCAACAATTCACTAAAAATGTTTTTTTTTTCATTGGTCTTATGAAGTATTCTAATTTGTTGAGATGTTGAAACAAAGACTTACACTGCTTCAGTATGTGTGCTCTGAATTTAATACATGAGTTTCACAATTTGGGTTGAATTACTGAAATAAATGAACTTTTCAACGACATTCTAATTTATTGAGATGCACCTGTGGATTTAGAAAGAATGGTGGCTTTTGGAAAATAGCGAACAGTGAGCAATATGCATTTAAAGTGGTAAACATAGAAGGAATATCTCAAAGTCATTTATATGTGCCAAACTTCCTGCTGCCAACTGGTGGTGCTATGACTATAACTGGATATTGGCATGTAGATATCTTTAGGCCAGCATTTTTATCAAAAATATGAAGTTTGGTGCAGATTGAACATGGTATGTTCCAGTTAGTTCAAAGCATGATGTATCCTGTTGCCAACAGGTGACGCTATGATTATAAATGAATATTGGCCTTTAGATGTATTCAGGCCAGGGCTCTTACCAAATGTGAAGTCTGAGATAGATTAGACATTGCATGTTTAAGTTAGTGTAAAACAAGGCATTTCCTGTTGCCAGCAGGTAGCGCTATGATTATAACAGAATACTGGTCTTTAGATGTGTTCAGACCAAGTTTGGGGTAGATCAGACATTGCATGGCCGAGTTACAACACCTATTCCCATGGTGAACTTTATCAGGCCGCCACAGACAAGCCTTTACCATTTTACCATTGCAAAGGCCTTTAGATTAGACTGAACAAATATAATGTTGACGATGCATAGGCATCTATTCGTTGTTTTTTTACTTCTTCCATTCTGGCAGTCTATGGCAGCCCATAGAACCGCTTTCGGGAAAGTTATAAAATTTGGCACACAGGTAGAGGTCAGTCTCAATATTGACCATAGCAAGTTTGGAGTCTCTAACTCAAACTCTCTAGTGCCACCAATAGGCCAAATATGCACTCATATTTCTGACCATAACTATTGAACTGTGAGGTTTAGAAGTTTGTCAGGCCACGACAGACACACCCTTTAGCAAAACCTCAAGATCTTTGCAATTTAACATTGCAAAGACCTTTAGATTAGACTGAGCACACATAATTTTGAAGGTGCTTAGGCACCTATTGTATCCATTGGTTTTCTTCTTTTCCATTCTGGGAGTCTATGGCAGCCCATAGAACCGCTTGCAGGAAAGTTATAAAAATTTGGTACACAGGTAAAGGTCAGTCTCGATATTAACCATATCAAGTTTGGCGTCTGTAACTCAAACTCTCTAGCGCCACCAAATTTGCACTCATATTTCTGATATTTAACTATTGAACTGTGAGGTTTAGAAGCTAAATTATTTTTCCTCTGATTCCTTAGCTCATGTCAAGTCAGATGTATACCAGAATTTACATTTCTACAGGTCAAGATCTTTTGCAGTTTTGAAATTTGCGATAAGCTACTTTTTCAAACTTGTCCTAGATGGTTTGTCCGATTTTCACCAAAATTGGCTCAAATAATTTTTACACAATGCTGGCAAAAAGTTATCAAAAGCTTTTTGATATACCAAACTGTTTTCGTAAAGCGTGTAAACGAATTTGATGAGTTTGCGCAAAAATGAACATGAGACTATATCTTCGCAAAGCTTTAGCGGATTCAGACTAAACCTGGTACGTGTTATACCAAGCATGACCTGAGGGCACATCAGTAATTTCAGCACAGCGCCACCTACTGGTCAAAAGATTTACATTTTTGTTTATATTTTCTGAACAGTTTGAACAAAAATCATATGAGTGAGCTTGTTAGATTCAGAGTAGCATATCGAATCAAACAATACCAAATTTTACGATAGAGACAGAGTGACACACGTCATAATCTGAAAACCAGGAGGGATCCAACCCTCTCCATTGACTTAGTATTGCGGGAAGCGGCCTTCTTGCCATTTCTGACTTATAACAAAAAACAGAAGAATGTCTAAAAGCTAAATTCCTCTGATTCCTTCACTCATACCGAGTTGAATGCAAATAATAATAATAATAAATAAATAATAACAATAATTTACATTGTCAAGATTTGTTGCAATTTTGAATTTTACGAAATATCTACTTTTTCGAACTCTTCCTAGACAGTTTGTCCAATTTTCACAAAAAATGGCTCAGATCGTCTTCAAAACATTCTGGCACAAAGTTATAAAAAGCTTTTTTATATAGACCAAACCATTTTCATAAAGCGCACTAACAAATTTGACGAAGTTTGTGCAAAAAAGGACAGGAGACTATATCTCGCTTTAGTTGGTATATAAACGCTTTAGTTGATTCTGACCAAACTTGGTATGTGTTATAACAAGCATGCCCTGAGAGCACATAAGAAGCACCACCTACTGGTCAAAAGATAGAAAATATTGACATATCTGCTCATAACTTCTGACCAGTTTGGCCAAAAATCATAAGATTGATAAGATTAATTCAGAGTAGCATACCGAATCAAACGATACCAAATTTTCCTATGTCAGCCATTTTGAGCATGGACCATTTCGATTTTGGAGTAACATACTGTTATGAATCTTATGGATCTTACAGAATCGTTTGCGAGAAAAATATTACATTTGGCACACAGATAGAGAACAGTCTCATCATTAACCACAGCAAATTTGGAGTCTCTACCTCAAACTCTGTAGCGC
>JAHKKF010504724.1:0-14532 GCA_019740295.1 Labeo calbasu
TTTTTTTGACAGCCGCACACAGAATTATTTAGTCGAAATCAAGGACCATGAAAGGAGAAAATAGCACCAGCTAATTTCCCCATCTGTGCCGTTCGTTCAGGTTAAGCGGCAGGCAGCAAAAAGAGCGAGAGAGGAGGTGGTAGTGGTGGTGGGGGAAGTAGATGGGGGTAAAAGACTGTCGATCATACGCGCTCCCTCCTCCTCCTCCCGTTCCCCGTCGAGGGCGCGCAGATCAGCGGAGCACTGCGCGCGTGAGTGGCGAGCGTGTGTAACGTTTCTTCTGACACATCAACTCCAGGAGCAGAAACAAGAGTGAGACTCATCGAAGAGTGAGAAATCTGAGGGGAAAAGACACATTTCAAACAGTCGGAGAGTATTTGTCAAGCGTTCTGATTTTCCAGCGCTTTCGGTTGGTTTCTTTTTGGAAACCAGGATACCTTTCACAACATGCTAATCGGTAAGCCAGTTCCGATAGAGATGTTTTATATTTGTGTTTGTGGCGTATTCTGTTTAAAAGTCTTAAATATGGTAATATTGTCACGTTGAGGTGCCCAAACTCCTCGCTCTTTGCGCACCGGCAGACGCACAGCTTTTTAGTCTATAGGTTCACTCGTATTGCTTAATCCATCCGAAATGAGGCAGAAACGAAAACTTTCCAGAAAACATAAGCCAGACGATTTAGAATTTTCCAGAAGAAGAGATGAGATGCTCAAGAAGTAATTCTTTGCGTCTGTGTGTGTGACAGATTTGGTTGCTCGCAACGCGTGCAGATGCGCGTCCGACTGTCACACGCGTGCCATCAAACGGTCCTCAGTGTGTCAACCGATTAACTAGGATGACGTTTGGTCCAGCCAACACCTGCAAAAGCCTGGACTTAATTTTACAAGTCCAGCCTGAAAGATTTTTTTTGGATCCGTAATACCCGTTTAATCGCTAGCAGGTGCCATGGTGTTTAAAACACACGTTTTACGTTGACCTCTGTAGTGTGATAGACCAATGGACAGAGATAAAAAAACAGAAGGAACGAGAGACGATAAAAAGAACGGTGTGTATTTTTGTTAATCTCTTATATGACACGGCCGAGCGCATTGGAATGACATTAAAAAACTTTTGTGCTCTCTCTCTTTCTTTCTCTCACCCACTCTCGCTTGCTCACTGGTCCTCATAGAAGGACAGTGAGGTAGGCTACAGCAATGCAGAAATTAGCTTTATTCGTTGATGCATCGTAAAAATGTGTGAGATTTTATTCTGCACGTTTTATTAAACACGCGTATTTGAAAAAAAAAAAAAAAAACGTCACTCATTTGCCGGCACTGTTTCAAATTGTGTCCTGCGTAGCCTACAAATGATTTTTTTTTTTAATAATTTCTATTTAATTCACGCTAAAAATGTTTTCTTCTATTAAAGAATTTATTCTTTAAAGTCCTGCTTTAAAAGGCATCTTGTCTCCTCAAAACACCTGGTGTTCCTCACAAGAGCTCAAAGCAGCGGAGCGGAAAATTAAAAATGATAAAGGATTGATCCTGGACGCGCTGAAAATGCTTTATCAATAACGCACCTCATTTAAGGAAATCGTTTGAGTTTTCTATTTTTCTTAGCTCATGAATTTCGTTGAGATCGAAGCCGTTTGCTTATACATTTCATCACGGTGCCTTTTCCTTTTGCGTTTCCATTTCGCACAATTTTTGAGTTGTTTCTGATCTTAATGGTTTTTAATAAAATGTGTACGTAATATAGACATTTATAGAAAATATTTAAAAAATATAGCCTATTTGTAGTTTCATTTGTAAAAATGTGTTCTAATTCTATTGGAGGTTTTTCTTTTTTTTCCCCATGTTTTTATGTTGTTAGAATTGCTGTGTTTTAATATATTTGTTCTAAATGTCATTTTTCATTTTAGAATGCATTATTTAGATTTTCTAAGGCTTTTTAAATACCTTGTAAGTAATATAAAAAAACAGGAAAGATTTAAATGTCCTTGCACCTCCTTGCCTCTCAATTTCTCTCATTATTAGCTAGATACCAATGCTGTTTTAGCTTAGCAACACAGACAAAAGGACACACAGATGTTACACAACTAGACAAAGTTACCGAAACCACAAAGCTGTATAAATAAAGACGCTCAGATTAAATCCAAGGAAATGGAGGAAAAGACAAAGAGAGGAGGAAAATGGATAGAAAGCTGCAGCATGAAATGGCTTCAGTGTTAGTCTGAAATCAGCACAAAGGCGATCACCATTAAGTGTACGTGTGTGTATGTTAATTATCCACCACCTTACGCTCAGGCGTGAATTACCTGCTAATGTGAAGACCTGAATAGCACAGGTTGTAAGGACAAAGGTCATGCCCTTGACATTCTTTAACAGCCTAAGTTGCATGCACTGACTAAACCTTTTTTGTGTTACCACAGTGTTTTATTTTTTTGTGATTTTTTTTTCACATGTCCGAGTGCTTTGCATAAATCAGCTGACAGTTTCTGTCTCGAACATTCTACCCTGTATTTGCAGAGGTGTTTGAATGTAAGTGTGTGCTGTTCTCCGGGCCGAAGTCACACCGTGATCATTGGATTTTTTGGCTCTGTTTTCTCAACCCCCCTCTCACTGTCATGGTTTCAGTTGTCGTGGCAGCGCCCCAGCCCGTGTGTTTGTAAGCGTGGGGAATGCGGTAATACCATCCTTTAAGCGAATGCTCTTTGCCAGCCGCATATTACTACAGCACTCTCTAGGAAGGCCACACCGAAACACTGCAAACTCAATGTAAGACATTGCATTCAAAATCATATCTGCAAATTGTTAGAAATTCCATTTTATAACTAATGTTCCTAAGTGATTCAAATTTTGTTGTTTTTCCAGTGTGTGTTAAATAGGTACATTTATTATGAATAATTATTGTAATCACTTTTCCACGTAATGTAGTTCATTATGCTCATATTAAACTGTTCACAGTGACCAAGGCAGAAACTTAAAACATTTATATCAAATGTGACCTCAAATGTGCTTTTATTTTGTAGAGGTTTAGAATGTGGCTCGTCCAATCAGAATTTAGAATTTGATTAATCTCCATAACAATAGACATTTGATCCAAATTCTTCCATCGTTCTTGTGATTCACTGCAGATGTTTTGCCATTGCATCCCTCAGTCACCACCTTGGAAATTCAGACACTGCGTCACCTTTTTGTTTTCTGTTCTTTTTACATTGGCCTTCGGCATGGCCTCCAAATATTTACCGCCCCGCATTTATCACCCCATGACGCAGTGCACTGATGCATCGTATTATATCGTCGTCCAGACCGAATGGTCTGAAAGCTGCGTTCCTTTGTAAGATTCTGCGTTTCGGCTCGCCGGAGCCTCTCGTTTCGGTAATGGTGGTTATATTCAACTCATCTATTTAGTGACGCAGTAAGTGTGTGTCTGCTCCCCGTAGAACGTCGAATGAGTGACAGGGCGAGTCATTAAAATGAAATGACGGCATGGGCTTGATTGGCCTGTCAGTAGTCTGATGTGCTCGTGTGTGTGTGTGTGTGTTTGAGCGAGTGTGTGACAATGACAAGAGGGTAAGGCATATGCTCTCAGCAGGGGTTACAAGACGAAAAATGACCAGCTATGAATGTGTGTTTGTGACTGTTTATCAAAACAGGCTGAGAGCGAGTGTATGTGTACATGGTCAATGCGCCGAGCTGTTGTTCTAAACACAGACTCACCCTGCACTTGACTTTGTGACCCAGAGATAGAAAGAGATGCGGGATGAAACGGGGATTGTCGAGTCTGTGTTCACCTGAAATGGACGGAAATTTGCTCTCTTTCTTTCTCTCTCTCTGATTAGAGTGTGACAGTCTTTGAAGCAGCTCAGTGCTGCCGCAACCCACCCATAATCTTTCTACCCACACAACTTGCTTTTCTTTAGCTTCAGTCTCTCTCTTTCTGTCTGTCTCTCGCTGAGTAAATACCTTCTATTCCCGTTCCTTTATGAGGAAGCTGATAAGGAATGTCTTTCATCCACAGTAGATCGGCTTCTTCCATCCCAGCTTAAGAGAATGTGTGTGTGTTTGTGTGTGTGTGTACGCCCATGTGCGCAGTGATTTTAGAATGAAGTTTTTCTTGTACCCCAGCCATAACAATAGTGTCTGTCTGTGTATGTTTTGTGTGTTTGTCTACAGTGTGTACATCTACACTTCATATATGAAGCTTCAGTAATGGAGTGGGTCGAGATTTAGCTTGCACTTGCTAGAATGACCATCATGTTTTAAGATAAAGTGGCTGAATTAAGCAAGATGTTGAATTAACCATAAAAGACAGCATTAGAAATTCATTTAAATTCTGTAATATGACATATTTCCTGGTCCAACAAAATATTTGGCGATGAACTTATTTAAACGTAATATTTAAAAAAAAATAGATTGCAGTTGTATTTTAATGATATATTTGGTTCATAGTCTCATGGCCTTGGTTACATCAGCAAAATCGAAATAGCAATTTTAGAGGTCTCTTAGATTAATGTGTGTTAATAGATCATGCATAATAGGACATTTATATAAAATATTGAATTCCTTACTTAACGTTCAAAAGTTTGGGGTTGGTACGATTAAAAAAAAAAAAAAAAAAAAAAAAATATATATATATATATATATATATATATATATCTTCTTTGCGGTAAAACATTAATACTGTTTAATAATATACTATTTAAAGTTAATATTTTCCATTTAATATATTTGAAAAATTAATTTATTCATGTGATGTCAAATCTGAATTTTCAGCATCTTTACTCCAGTCTTCAGTGTCACATGATCCTTCAGAAATCATTCTAATATTTGACCCTGGACCACAAAACCAGTCTTAAGGGTCAATTTTTTTAAATTGAGATTTACACATAATCTGGAAGCTTTCCATTGATGTATGCTTTGTTACAATAGGGCAATATTTGGTTGAGATACAACTGTTTGAATATTGCCTGTAAAGTCATCCAAATGAAGTTCTTAGCAATGCATATTACTAATCAAAAATTAGTTTTTGATATATTTACGGTAAGAAAACTTACAAAATATCTTCATGGAACATAATCTTTACTTAATATCCTAATGATTTTTGGCATAAAAGAAGAATCGATAATTTTGACCCATACAATGTATTTTTGGCTATTGCTACAAATATACCTGTGCTACTTAAGACTGGTTTTGTGGTCCAGGGTCACATATGATGATTAAAAAACATAGAAACAATAATCCTATTATTGTCAATTTTAGATACAGTTGAGCTACTTTATATTATTGTGGAAAGAGTGGTACATATTTTCACGATTATATAAAGAATAAAACGTTTTTTTTTTTTTTAATTTAAAAATATATATGTTTTTTTAAAAACGTGAACCTTGTACTTTTACTTTTGATCAATTGAATACATCCTTAATAAATATAAATTAATATGAATCAATTTAATGCACCCTAAATAAAATTTTCGGTAAGTTTATTAGTTAACTGCATTAGTTAACATGAACAAAGAGTAAACAATACTTCTACAGCATTTATTAATCTTAGTTAATGTTAATTTCAGCATTTACTAATGCATTATTAAAATCATAAATTGTGTTTGTTAACATTAGTTAATGCACTGTGAACATTAACATTAGTTAATGAACAAACAGTGAACAATTGTATTATATAAACAATGTAATAAATGTTCATTGTTTGTTCATGTTAGTTAATACATTAACTAATGTTAACAAATGATACCTTATTGTAAAGTGTTACCAAATTCTCTGACCCCAAAGTTTGAATAATAGTGTATTTTAATGTTTAATTTTGAAAACACATTTCATTTGATGTTGTTTTAATATTTAAATTTAATGCCAGCATGAAATTGCATTTGCAACCCAATTTAATTCTTGAATGCTAATGTGCTGGATTTCCAAATTATGCTAAAAATGCAAAGACCTGATTTTATCTATCAGGAATAATTCGATCCTGCAAAGTTGTTGTTTCATACCAGAAAAGAAAACCCAAAAGTAAGGTTGCAGTGAGTTGTAAAGAGACAAAATGTCCCAAGAATCAGGCCATATTTATGTAAGCCTCTACCTGCTGGGACTCGAGATGGTGGCTGTGAGACGTGGAGGCTGAAGGTCAAGTTCTCCCTCGAGAGCATCTATAATTTGCTATTATTGCCGTCGCCTTTATTGCGTTAATGTTAATCTGCATTAAATTACCACGCTGACTGTTGACAGGTTTTTGGAAAGGCTTGTTTAGCTTGTTTAAATAGATAAGTGGCTATTGGTTAACATTATATTTTGAATAGGTACATCTTTTAGAAGTAAAAAACATTTTGTTTTGAATTTGATGAAACATAATGAAAGGTTTTCCCTTTTGAAAAATGTATAGAAATGTGCATTATGAAAATAAATATGCATGTTTTAATGCTTTTTGCTTGTGTGCGAAAGCAAACGTATTGTGTATTGTAATGTCAGTTTGTTGTCCCAATGGTCACGTCGAGCTGTTCTCAATTATATTGACACATTTAAGAGCGGTTCCCGCCAGTAGTTTTTTGTCACCTTGTCAGTTCTTTCTTCTGCCCATAAGTGAGCAAGTCCTCGCAGTAGCGCCAAATCGTTTATCCTCTCGCGTCGTCTCTGCAGTGGGAGCCATTTTGGTGCCACAGTTTCGCTGTAGTAACTGAGCCCAGAGGGGGCAACAGAGAAACCGCAGGACTGGCTCGAGCCAGCGTAACAAAAATAGTACCCCCCGTCCCCGTCCTCCAGGCCAACTGGCCTTTTTGGTTCCTCTCGTCGCTGACGGGAAGGTGACTTTGGCGGGCAGCCACTGTTATCTCCGCTCTGCTTTGACTCATAGTGATCATGGAGGTCATTAAGGGCAGGAAGAGGTCTAACTGCCCCCCTACCGGACCCAGTGGTGCCAATGTTCTCGAATGGCCCTTCAAAGTGGGGGTGTTGAGTCCAACCAGTTCTCCTTGAGTGCTAATAGCCCACGTATGCACACTGCGCACACACACAGAAGGATCAGAAAGTGGAAGGGCAGGGTTGATTGGGGGTAATTTGGGGATTTTGGAAGGGCAGCTATTTCGACTACAAATGTCCCTGGAGAGAAAGAGGGGAGGAGGGGGGAGGGAACAACAGGGATAACACGCACACACTCGCGCTCTGTCATGTGCGTGCACACACACAGCATTGTTTGGTTGTGTTGGCCACATTGATACATGGGTGCGCCGTGGGATGCTGGAGGTGTGTGCGGTGACCTAGAAACATCATCACACCCGTGGCTCCGGACAGGAGGGAGAGGGGGGTCTGGAGAGGTAATCCTGTCTTTAGGCTCTTACAAAGAAGGTCAGTACTGCCCATGGGCCCGTCCTCTCTGCTTCTCTCCTCTCCTCATCATGTTGTTCCAAACCCATATGGGTTTCTTACTTCTGTGGAACACAAAATGAGATGCTTGAATGAATGTTCACGCTGCTCCTTTTCTATGTAAATCTATCATAACAGGGAAACTTTAAAGTAAATACTTTTACATGATTCTAAAACGAAATAACTGGCCTTAAAAACACTGTATATTTTAAAACCTTAAATATAAAAATGCCACTAGATGGCAACAATATTAGACTGAGGAGAATTCAACAGAGACTGAGAAATGTATTGTTAGAAATGAATGCTTATATTCAGCAAGGATGCTTTCAATTGATCAAAAATTACAGTGAATATGTATTATAATGTTACAAAAATGTTGTTCTTTTAAACTTTATATTCATCAAAGAATCCCAAAAAATGTATCATGGTTTCCATAAAAATATTAAACAGCACAAGTGTTTTCAGTATTAATTATAATGATATTTGAGCACCATATCAGCATATTATATTAATTTCTGAAGGATCATGTGACACTGACGACCGGAATAATGACTGATGAATATTCAGCTTTGCATCACAAGAATATGTACGTTTTTAAAATATACACTGTCATTCAAAAGTTTAAGATCAGTAAGATGTTTTTTAAAGAAGTCTTTTCTGCTCATCAGTGCTGAGTTTATTTGGTTAAAAATATTTTTTAAAAAATGTAATATTGTGAAATATTATTGCAATTTAAAATAGTGTTTTTCTATTTTATTATACGTTAAAATGTAATTTATTCCTGTGATGCAAAGCTGAATTTTCAGAATATTACTGCAGTCTTCAGTGTCACATAACCCTTCAGAAATCATCCTATCAATGTTGGAAACAGATGTACTGCTTATTTTTTATTTTATTTTATTTTATTTTATTTTTTGATACCTGTGATACTTTTTTCAGGATTATTTGATGAATAAAACAGTAAAAAGAACAGCATTTATTTAAAATGGAAATCTTTTGCAGCAGTATATTTTGAACTACCGTTCAAAATTTGGGGTCAGTAATTTTTTTCTTTCTTTCTTGAAAATAAGTTGATAAAAAAAAAAGTGATAGTAAAGACTTAGATTGGTAGAAAAAAAATCTATTTGGAATAAATGCTGTTCTTTTTAACTTTTTATTCATCAAAGAATCCTGAAAAAAAATATCTCAGGTACCAAAAAAAAAAAAAAAAAAAAAAATTAGGCAGCACTGTTTTTGAAATTCATAATAAATCAGTGTATTAGAATGATTTCTAAGGATCATGTAACACTGAAGACTGGAGTAATGGCTGATAAAAAATCAGCTTTGCCTTACAGAAATAAATTATATTTTAAGGTATATTAAAATAGAAAACTATTATTTTAAATTGCAAGAGTATTTCATAATATTCCTTTTTTTTTTTTTTTTTTTTTTTGATCAAATAAATGAAACTTTGATGAGCACAAGCGACTTCTTACGAAATATTAAAAATCTTACTGATCCCAAACTTTTGAACATCAGTGTATAAAATAGAAAACTGTTATTTCAAATTGTAGTATTTCACAATATTAGTGTTTTACTGTATTGTTGATTAAATACATTTTGGTGCTTTATTATTTGACACAGCATTGCTGAGCATAAAAGACTCAAATAAATAAAGAGCAATTATCAACCTCAAACTTTTTAACAGTACTGTGTACTGAACTTAGAAAATTAAAACAATTATATAGTGAAACTTAACAAAATCTAAACTGACTTCCAAAGAAACACACACATATTTTTGTCTCTTTGGAGCTTGGTGGGCCATCTCATCTTTCACTGAATAAACATTCAGTGTGAACATTCTTTAAAATGTCTCCTTTAATTTTCCATAGAGAAAAGTCCTACTGCAAATGTTTGATTTCTGGTTGAACTAACCCTTAAAGGGTTAATTGGTCATCCTTTCTTCCCAAAGTCTGTCCTTTGAGAAGCATAACTAAGGCTTTAAGACAGAAAAGTAATTAGCCAGCTAGTCACTTAGGATGTAGTCTAGTTTAATATCTGGTTTAAGTCAGCTAAGCCTCTAAGCCTCTTAGTCTGGAGATGGCTTGATTGGCTTAGTTCTGGATCTGATACAACAGATCAAAATCAGTCTGTCCTAGTTACACAATCAAATATGATATTATCAGTGTTTTTAATGTGTTTTAATGCTCGCTTATGAGTGAGAGAGAGCAAGAGAAAGAGATGAAGAGTACAACCGCTTAAATCTATCCGAGTCTGTTACATGGAAGGTCATTTCACTTAACGTGCTAGGGAATATATTTCCTGTGAGATACACCAAGGCTACAGAAGAATAGAGAGGGTGAAAAGGAAACTGTGATGTTGTGTGTGTGAGAGAGAGACACACACAGCATCTTCTATCAGTAGTGAGCATTGTATTGGCTCTGATGCGCTCTGTCTGCCCAAATCTACTGCCTGAAGGTGAAGTCAATGCATCACCTTGACAGTGTTTGTGTGTGTGAATGTGCACACATATGCATGTGTGTTTCTGTAAGTCTATGTACATGTTTAACCTTCATGTTCATGAGCCTGACTTTTGCTGTTTTTATGTTTGAGGTCCCTGTGGAAGCTGTTTCTGCCAGGGAATGGGAAAGTATGAATTGTGAGATAAAAAGTTGCAATTACGTTTTTACATTTTTTTTATTCCTGTGGCGGAAATGGGCTCCATAGGTCCTAGATGTGATGTACATATAAAATTAAAAACAATAGATGGGCTTATTTTCACTTCAGATTCCTCTAACCGAATCAAAAACATAAAGGTATAGTTCACCCAAAAATGAAAATTCTTTTATTAATTACTCACCCTCATGTCGTTCTAAACCCGTAAGGCCTTCGTTCATCTTCAGACCACAAATTAAGATATTTTTGATGAAATCTGAGAGCTTTCTAACTTTGACACATTCAAGGCCCAGAAAGGTAGTAAGGACATTGTTAAAACAATTTTATGAAGTATAAAAGAACACTTTTTGTGTGCAAAAAAATAATAATAATAATATGAGGGTGAATAATGAATGACAGAATTTTCATTTTTGGCTGGTTGTAATGTAACATGGTTTTTGTTTAAGAGTAATTTGACCCCAAAATTGAGTAACTGATGATTTATCAGCATTATGATTGGCAGATGACTTTATTACCAGTAGATTATGGCAGACATATAAATGAGTGTGTAAGTGTGGATTTGACCCACTCTGTATTTCTCTCTGCTGTGTTGTCCTGCTGAGGGCTTTTACCTGTTTGTCTGGATGAATAATGCATAATGCAAAAGTTACACACTATCTAACACCATAGTACTCACAGGCCGGTCAGTGGATATGTGTGTGTGTGTGTGTGTTTATTGTTATCACTAGGGTTGGGTGATATAGCAAATATTCAGAGTGATTTTGCTGGTACTAATGTGTTTGAGAACATCAGGATGATTTTAATGCGCTTTAATGATTTGTTCTGATCATTTCAGCGAATTGATTCAAAACTCTTCAGAGATTTTTCTGTGTTTTCAGTTAGAAATCTATTCGGATGTTTTATTGATAATATATAATGGAGTCTAAAAGTCTGAGACCATATTGGAAATCTTAAAATTAAAATGAAAACGTTATTTTTATTCAAATTGAAAAAAAACCCCTCAAAATCTTTAAATAAACATAACATATGTTTATAACATACACTGATAAAAATCATTTTGAGGTGAAGTAAATACTACGCAAAACAAATGTAAATCCGACATTAAATAATTCTATATTAGTACTCAAATTAAAGGAGTAGTTTACTTCCAGAACAAAAATGTACAGATAATGTACTCACCCCCTTGTCATTCAAGATGTTCATGTCTTTCTTTCTTCAGTTGTAAAGAATTTGTTTTTTGAGGAAAACATTTCAGGATTTCTCTCCATATAATAGATTTCAGTGGTGCCCCCGAGTTTGAACTTCCAAAATGTAGTTTAAATGCAGCTTCAAAGTTCTCTAAACAATCCCAGCCGAGGAAGAAGGGTCTTATTTAGCAAAACGATCGGTTGTTTTCTAAAAAAAATGTACAGTCAATATAATTTTTACCCACAAATGCTCATGCTGGTCTAGCTCTGTGTGAACTCTGTGTATTTCTGTTTATGACAGTTTTAGGGTATGTCGAAAAACTCCCATCTAATTTTCTCCTCCAACTTCAAAATCGTCCTACATCGCTGCAGAAGTACCGACCCAGTGTTTACAAAGTGAACATGCAAAGAACATCAAACGCCCTTTACAAAAAAGGTAAAACAGCAATGTAGGATGATTTTGAAGTTGGAGGAGAAAATGAGAAGGGAGCTCTTTTGTAAGGTTTAGTAACTTGCTTGTTTTGTGACATCTGGAGTTCATTTTCTACTCAAACACTATCCACTGATTGTTAGCGTCATTATGTATAATGTACCAAGTATTGAGTAGACATAGTATCTTAAAAAGGATAACAAAGTGTCTACTTGCTTACTTAAATGTTTGTAAGTGAACCACATCCTTTAATAACGTTTTTTTAGTGCTACATTGGTTGTGTAAAGTTTACAAACTGAATGAATGAAATTTACTTGAGTATTGCAGAGTAAACTTGAAATAATTAAGTAGAAATTACTTACCAAACTCTAACTGCCACATTTAATTAGCTTATTTCCTTTGCTAATTTTACATAACTTAGTTTAGTAGATTTTACTTCATTCCATACTTGCATTTTACTTATGTGTGTGCAGAAACTTGCAAAAGAAAAATTAAGTACATTTTACTTTTCAGTGTAAAATTAATAATAACATTTTAAATTTTGACCTTTTTTAGGTTTCTAATTACTAAATTTGTGACAGCGATCATGTGAACTTCTTTGTAAAAAAGACTGGACTTTCTTGCTTCGACTGAAGCAGAGCTTTCACTTAAATTGGTATGCTAATAAAATAATTTCTAATAAAATGAATTGTATTTAAATGCAAAATAGATGCACTTTCGCTGGTGTTCTCAGATTTTAAAAGCAGAGAAAAATGACTCTTTATGCCATTTTAGATGAAATACATATTGGGATATTTATCAAATGTCATCTAAAGACGGAAAAATATTAAAGAACTATTTTTTTAGTTATATATATATAATTGTACTCATTTATGCAGCTTAACAGCTAAAAAAGGCCTTCTTTAATATTCAGTCCCTCCTGTTTCAGAAGAAAAGGAGATCAGAACAGAGGAAGTGAGAACAGAGAAGAAAGAACAGAGAGATGGACAGATAAGAGTGAAATGAATGTCAGAAGTGTTACGCTTTGTGCGGTTCTTCAGTTAAATCACCAAAAGGCTGTTTAATAAGTCGACATGTCTTCGGTTAGCGGAGGGACCGCGGGGACCGTTTATAGCGGCGCGCGGTTGATGTCACGAGGGGGAGGACGGTAAATGAAGTCGCACAGATGTGCTTGTGTAGATTAATGTCTTCATTGAGCTGCCATTATTTGGCATGACGCATGAGGCTTATTTAAAACAATTACAGACCACTGCTGCCAAATTCAGCTCCCAACTCATTTGCCAGGCTCTTCGATAAAATGCGAAAGCGGTCTAAAAAAACACATTCACACGCAGGAAATAGGGCGAGTGGGAAGGGACGTTTCAATGACATTATGTCCTTCAAGAGGTGCTGCATCTATTGAAGCAGTAAATAGATATGCAAAAAGATAAAACTGAACACCTGCTTACAAATGAACCGCAATGCTGTTCCAGGGATAGATGGAGATACATAGATATGCCTATATGTTTAGCCCTCCATCTGCGTGACACATTTTCCGCCATTTTCGCCGTTCATTTGCATTTACGTTCACGCTCTCGGTAGCACTATACAGGTTGAATAATGGGATTTTAAAAACACTTTTCCTTATCGTTCTGCTGCAGTCTCCCACTGGCACATCTAATCTCACTCGCTAAGTCTGGGGGTGTGGATATATGTTGTGCTTTTCGTCAGTAAGGTGTTTAATCGTGTAATAAGCGATGTTTATTTTGAGGTCGCAGCTCTTAAGTGGGTGCTGACACAGGAAATGACTTCATTTAAACAGGAAATGAACTCCACTATGCTTCTGTCAGTGCACATCACTTCATAAGTGGCTGTGATTGAGCACTCATTTTCTACGTGTTGAGGTGTCTGTGTATTAAAAGAGAGACAGAGAGACATTTCGTGTTTGTGTATGAAATCCATTTTGTTAACATGGCACTTACTTTGCTGTTTTTTATTCATTGCAAGGAAATTCATACAAGTTTAAGTGTGATTTGAGTGTCCAAGTGTCTCCAAATATTTTGGGGTCACCGGATATAGTATATAATCAGTATATTGCTTTTATATAAAGAATTAAAGAAATAAATGTTACTGTAATCTGTTACAGTTACTAAGAAAAAAATTACAGATACTTAGAAAACGTTAACATTATAAAGAGAGTTGCATCTGCATTTTTTTGTCACGCACGCAGATTTAATTGATTTCTTTCCCAAATTGCATTGACTCCTCTAAAATATGAGACGCCAGGGTTTAAGGAGTTTACGACACAGAAAGAGACACATGCTTGTTTGATAACTGATTAATTTCCTGTTTGGGTTTATGTATGTGCTTTTTTTTCCCAAGGCATTGTTAGATTCCAGCGTTTCCAGTATCGTAGCTATTAAACTATATCTTGCTATGATCTGTATTTAACCTCAGAACGATCTCAGAGTAAAAAACGATGCTAAAGTCTGATTTTATGGTGGCTGTGCTTCAAAAATGTTTTCTAATCTTAATTCAAGTGATGAGGGATTTTGAAAGTCTGACAGTAATCAGTGTTGAGCTCTACTGTAATGTTAACCGTGCCTGCTTTAAATGTTTCAAAATGATTAACAGTTGAAAACATTTGTTAGAAATTTAGAAAAGTAATTGTAATCAGTTACATTGCTGTAATGAAGTAATTGAAGTAGTTACATTACTTATTACATTATAAATAGGGTAACTTGTAAAGATGTAACGGTATTATCAGTATCGTTGTATCGCGATAGCAAAACTGTCTCGATATTATCGTGGTCACATGACGATATGAAACGATAGGTGTATATACACTACCGTTCAAAAGTTTGGGGTCAGTAAGACTTGTAATAGTCTTTAAAGAAGTCTCTTATGCTCATCAAGGCTGCATTTATTTGATT
>JAHKKF010504727.1:0-13921 GCA_019740295.1 Labeo calbasu
TCTAGCCGTAAAGGCCATCTCTCCCGGGTTTTCTGCAACCATGCTGTGCGCGCATCCCGAATGTTTACAAACAGATAATTGGTCTATATATTAAAGGATGGTTACTGTGTTATCAATTTAATATAAACCTGTGAGTAGTTGACTAGAACAATCTTTAGTCAGGGGCAGGCCTACTTGGCACCTTTTGTTTTTAAAATAAAATGCTGTGACATTTAGAAAAGCGCGCCTGCTAATCACGTCACATTATATTGCAATGCAGGAGTTATGCTCGCGTAATAAGTCAGATGTTTTTGTTTTATTTTATTTTTACGTGTGTGAGTGCTATGCCGGTGCTTTCTTGAGGGTGCTGAAGCAGCTGCTAGCCCAGGCCCGGCGTCACGGGGCACAGACACAGGTTGGTTCTTCAGAACGGGCGTTTTATTCTTGGGTTTATCTTCTTTGTCTTTTGCGCCTTTGACGTCTTAACGGCTTAATGCCACAACGCCATGAGAACTGTATTCGTAAATGAGCATAGTACAAACACATCAGAAATTACACAACACACAGTCGTCCAATACATTGAACATGTGAAACAAATACCTTGTTGGTCGCTTGTCATGAAAAGTGTTCTTAAGAGTTTACAAGAGTCTTCTGTACTGTCCTTTTGACTTACGACAGCACTGGGTTTAAACTTAAACGTATTTAAACTTAGCAGAGCCTTGTGATGCATCCGCTCATCATCAATCCACTGGGGCGTCTAACAAGCACGTCATTTCCGTTAAAGTGACTCATTCTCACACCTTACGTTTGAAGTGCACCAAATTAATTTACATCACATTACAACATATTTACGCACGACACAAAGCAGAGTGCCTAAACCCCCCTTAGCTGTTATAAATTCACTGTAAACCATGGCTTCACAGGGCTTATTGCTTTTATAAAACGGTTATTCCACATATGTAGTAAGGTTTCACAAAATAAAACAGAGCAAATAAAATGTAAAGATATTCTTCCACCAACAATGCAGTCCCTCAGAAACAGTTGTGGTTGCAACAAAGCGGTTGCCAAGCAACACACCGAAGTAAATAAAGGTGTATGTTTGTAGAGTAATTTACAGAGGCTTTGAATGTGGCTCAACAAAAAAAAATCAGGATCAAGGACTGGAACTATACATTTTATAAAGGGTGATTTTATGACAGAATAAAGTAGAGAGTAAGCGATTTTGTTTGCATCCTCAGCAGATTACAATCATATCGTGAAAGTCTTCATCTCTTTAAATAAAAACCTGTTAAAGTGTTATAGTGTTACAACACTGCCTAATCTCTGCTATGTTCTGTGGACTGAGCTATAAGGAAAATATGAAACATGAGTTCATGTTTCTTAACTCAGTAAAGCCCGTCCTTGAATGAGGCTGAAATCTGCTTGGTTAGGTTAGTCTCCCTCTGTCTCCCTCTGTCGGTGACCTGGAATTGTGCATCCAAATCCTGATTTTCACAACAGACTGTCCACACATTGGTCACATAGTGTATCTTCTACATGAGTATCATGAGCTGTCAGTGTGAAAGAAAGGATGGAAAATTGGACATTTTATCCAGTGATTAGGAAACAAAGGATGTGAAAAACAACATAAAGTAATAACATTTTTAAATTTCATGCAACATTCAGACACGTTTGTAAAATCAGAATACATGCCTTTTTGCCTTTTTTTTTTTTTTGCTTGCTGACTACAAAAAACAAAAACAAAACATTTGAATCACCACAGACCCTTACCAAAAAGAAGTATACTTCAAGTTTATTTCATTAAGTATACTTAAGTAAAGTTCAAGTACATTATGAAGTATACAAATATCAGTGTACTAGTAGTATACTTGTAAGTGTACTATTTTAATACCCGTTAGGACTAAATTGGCCCACTTTCTAATATATAAAAATATACATTTAGGTATACTTTATACGTATAAAAGCAGTAAACTTTGAGTACACAACTAGTTTTTATCTCTGTTTTAGTTTGTACTGCTGCTGTACTAAAAGTGAACTTATAGGTGTACTGATTATAGTTTAGACTTATAGATTTACTAATTAAATACTTGTAGCATTTTTAGTACACTTTGAAGTATAGTCTCAGTAAACTACTAGTTTAGTAGTTTTATACTGCAAGTATACTCGTAAGTTTTCTTCAAGTGAAGAAGTATACTATTATGTCCCTATGAATGGGAATAAAGTTGTATATATATTTTGTTATATGAATATCTGAACATACAGAACATCAAAAGTGAGAACAGGGCATCTGCCTGTAAACAAAAATATTTTATTCTAGTTTCATGCATTCTTTTTTATAAACACTTGAATTTGGGTAAGGTTTCTAAATGATAATAAAAAAAATAATAATATTTTTAAACAAAACAAAAAAACAACAACTATGAATTGGATTCAGAGTGGTAAACAAAACGTAGACGTCGATCAACACCCCAAAGCTTGACAGTCATTATTACCTCTTCATGGGTCACATTTTATTCCATAACGTTACAGTTCTGATGCTGTTTTAGGACTGATGATTGTGTTAAAAAAGTGTAGAAGCATCTGTTGGTTCAGTTTCTTCTTCGCTTGCGTTTTGAAAAATCTGTACAGAAGAAGTGTAATAGCGCCCCCTACCGAATATATGAAAACATGGATTCTCGGAGAACAATATTGCTCAAATATATTAAATATATTACTTTTTATGTTATAAGAAGTATATAAATATATTTAGTAAAGTATACTTAAATGTCATTTTAAAAAGGACATAAAACGTAGACTGAAAGTATACTTTCCTGTTTTTAGTTTAAAAGATGTATACTAATAGCACACTTGGGTATTGGAAATCTTTTTCGTAAAGGTATTTCAAAGAACATGTCCCATGGGAGTTTTCAAATAAATATTAGTCAGAGGGAACAGGATGGTAGATAAACATGAAAATTAGACGAGGAACACTGGTTTCTGCTATATTAGCTGCAGTGAAACTTGATTAGTTACAGTTTTTTAGTTACATGTGTATTCCGTTTTGGGTTTTTTCAGTGGTTGATTTGGTGGTGGTGGTACACTTGGAAAAATGTGTATTTGGTAAAAACCATTGAGCATGTTCTTGAGACTTTTTATTGTTAATTCCTGCACTCTGCCATTGTTGTCTGGTCCATAGTAGCCCATCCCTACGTACTGACTGTCCTTTAGGCAACAGGTGGCTCTCCAGTAATACTTTGACACAGTGACTTTATCTTTCAGTTTGGGGGCTTCTGTGTCAGGAACTACACCAGTCACCACATAAGCCACATCACAGGATTTGAGGTCTTTTATTACAGCTTCCTCATGTCTCAGCCAAACATTTTGATTGAAATCTGACTTCTGCGGAGCCGCGTTGGTCAGTGTGGAAGTGGCCAGCATAGACAGATGATTGCTGGTGTGGAGCACAGGATAGAGGTGACCTTTGTTGTAGCCAGAGTTCTTATAATCACTATTCAGAGCCTGATTGGTGCCGATACTTTTATTTCGCCCTTTAGGCCGCATACAAGGCTCGTCTTCTCCATCCAGCTAAAGGGAATGAGAAACAAAATACCTCAGACTTCAAATTACTTTTAAGAAGAATTATGCAACTTCTGTGTCTCAAGCAGCTTTGGATGCAATTGCAAAAATAGTGACTCAAGTAGTGATTTTTTAAACAGGTTTCTCAAAACTTCCCACCATTTGCCATTAGTCACACAAACAGATCCCACAAACTCTTTTTAGGAATCAACATATCTTGCCTTGATTACATTTGTCTGTAAATTAAACACTGAAATATGAGTATTTTAATATCCAAAAAATGACACATTCCACCTTCAATCTTCTTCTTCTTCCCATAATATGAATTTAAACAGTATTTACCTGAGGTTCAATGTACCAGGCATCACATCTCCCAATATTTGGGCTGCCAAACACATACGCAGAGTAGACGGGGATCTTCCAGGTCGTGCTGTACAAAGTTGCAAAAAGATAAATTTGCTGATCATTGTCATCCCAAAGACACTGACAGATGGGCTTGACCGAAACGTTCGTTGGTGGTGTGAAGTCAGGAGGTGCGTTGTTCAAAAAGAACTTTTTGCATTTACTAAAATTATTATCTGCAATTTCACTCAACGTGAAGAAACATACAGAATAAAGTGGCAGAAGAAAAACAAGATGTCTCATGATGAATCTCTGAAATACTCTGTTTGCCTGAAAACTGAAGAGATTCTGCAGAGAGGAAGTCAGCACTCTCCTTTATACAGTCTAAAGGAAGGGGCAGGAAGCACATGATTGAAGTTTACCTTGTTATCATTGCTGTGTAAATTTGTCATAAGGACACATTCATATTTTCCTGAAATTCAAATATTTAAGGTTCAAACAAAAGAAACTCAAGCCAAACCTTTGCTCCAATTAGAGAATAGATTAAATGAAAATCTAAAAATGAATTAATACAATAAACAGTCATTCTGTTTAAATGACTTGTATTTTATTCACTTGTTTATTTGCTGTTTCATAATTGTTAGACCTTGCAATAGTGGTGTACCAGATTAAAGACTGACACTGAAAAAATAAAAGTCAAAGAATGAAATCAAAAATAAAGTCAAGGCCAAATTAGTCAAACATTACATTTACATTACATAACAAACTATAAAATGATGCCCTTTATATGCAGTTTCATGACCATTTGAAATAATGTTCATTACTGGTGCACCTAAATAATGTTCAAGTTTAGTTTTTATTTAGACAAAAACCATTAATGAAACAAAGAATAAAATTTGTAATATTTAATTAGTAGCAATGCTTAAAAAGCTCTTCAGAGTCTCGTCGGTCACTGAATGCAGTAGAAAGTATTTCATACACGACTACGAGACAAAGTACTTTGGCTGGATCATTTGGCTAAACACACAGAAACCATCAATATCAACACATGTTAAATGAAGGTAGTTACTGTTTGAACAGCATTTAGGAACAGGTTTCGATATACAGTAGTCAACATTTGAAGCGGATCACAGGAAAGTTCATCAAAGTTGTTCTAAGACAAGAACGTGTGTTGTTTTGGTTTTAGGACAACTTTGATGAAAGGTTTTGATCCATTTCAAATGCTGACTACTATAGATCGCTTTCATTACTTCATATGTTTTTCCTGTAGGTAAATGAAATACAAACAGTGGCTTATACTGATGTCCATCATGTGCTGAATGTGTCCTGTGATTGTGAAGGATGTGACGTCACACCGGGGGACCGGGGCCAATGTGCACCTTATTTTTTAATGTACGAGTGCCATTTTAAAAGGTGATATACTATTATCACATATAAAATGCCCATATTCAACTATACAATACATTGTATGTCTATAATCAACCCAAACATTAAAAAAAGCATATTTTAATTTTTGCCTACTTATTAATTTCCAATTAATTATTCAGTTATTTAAATGATTATATAATTATTTAAGTTATTATTGTGTTTAATAAACGTGAAAATACGACTAACATGTGCGTTTTTAAAGTTTTGTATAAACGCCAGCAATATGTACTGCATGGGCTTGGAAACAATATGTTTTTATTTTAAATATTATGCTGTATTGTTGCCTAATGTGTTAGATTCAGTTGACTATATTGTGGAGCTCGGTACTTACACGGTAAATCATGCAGCGTTTCAGTGTTTGCTTTCTGTGGCGAGAAACAGATGATTGCCGTTTACAAGGAAGTGAAACTGTGCATGAATCTTGAGTAAACACGCACACACACACACACCCAGATGTGACACAGAGATGAAGATTCATAATGGCCAATGCAATATGTTGGAACAAAAAAACAAGGAAGTTTTTTTTGTTTTTCATTTAGTCTTTTATTTAAGACCATCCAGTGAGCATCATTTATTCTGCTCTAAAAGTCAATAAAAAATATCAAAAGAGTTGTTACAAGGCTTTTCTATTGTTTAACAAACACCACACTGAATGCGTTTCATTGGCAGATAAAAAGGTGCAGTGATCCGCAAATACGATGTTTATTTTCCTGAAGAATAAGTGGTGCAGATCTAAACAACAAGACAAGACGTTCTGCAGATGGCACTGACACAACAGCTCAGTTTGCGATGATGTGAACAGCGACAGACTGACGAGCGTATGGCGGTGATGTGATGTCTGACGTAATTTATTCATCATCATCATCATCATCATCATCATTATCCTCATCATTGTCATCGTCATCATCATTGTCATCATCGTCATCCTCCTCCTCCTCCTCCTCCTCCTCATCATCGTCATCATCGTTATCGTGGCTATAGTCAGTTTCATCATGAGGGTTGATCCTTCCAGCCATCACGTCTTCGATCCAGGTGTCGAGCTCATCAGCGGTCGGCATGTCCTCTTCATCATCCATCTCCATCCACACACTGTCAGCCTGAGAATCACACACACACTCTCAGACAGTTAAGGAGACAAAGTAAGATTACAGAAATTCATAGGAATTAGCTACCAAATGTGCTGGACAAACACAGATAAAATAATCACCAACATCAGAAATCTCCATCCAGCAGAAAAGAAGTTGTGCTTATGAAGTACATGATGATACTATCATACACAGGAGACTCAAGTTACTTGAATCGCCTTACTAAGTGAAGAAAATGACTTGAGACTCGACTTGGGTTTGAGCTGCATGATTTGACAACTGCTGTAACAACTGTAATTAAACAACTGTAATTAAATAATTATTGAATCAATCAACATCAGTTGATAAAACTCAAGCCACCACTGATCAGAGTGTCATGATATTGCACCTAAAAAAGTGCCAAAATGATTTTTAAAATATATATATATTTATAACATATATTTAAACAATATTTCCATGATATAATCATGATTCCAAACGTCTGTACTCACTGTATACAACAATAAACAAAAAGTTAGTATTAAGTGATATTTTAGACATAATATGTTCGGTTTTTGCTCTATTTCTCCAACAAATGTAGTTCCAGGCAAAGCAAAAAGATTTCCATTACTGAACGAATCAACTCACTCGAATCAAACAAGAGATTCAGTGTCCCATTCATGATCACAGTCAATTGCTTTGTTCCTGGATGTTCACTGTTTTGAGCAAATCAGCTGAATGAACAAATCAATGACTCATGAAGACACTGATTTGCCAACAAGTATCTGACGTTAATGGTATAAACGAACTGTTTTAAGAACTGTTCTTGGTTCTTTGGGGAACCAAAAATTGTGATTCTATGATTGAAACCCCCTTTTTGAAACCTGGAGTTGGAGTCGCACATGTGTGATCACTGGCATTAGAGATAAATGATGTGCTCACATCCTCAACATCCACCACGCCGATCTGAGGGGACGAGAGGTCGATGCCGAAGGTCTTCTCCCAGTACGGCACCATCTGACGGGAAACAGAGGGGTCAAAGGTCAAACCACGGTTCACATAATTGTAAGTGATGCCTGATACAGATGTTCAATTAGTGATATTTGTAAATGAGCATCTTCTCATCCATTTGCCAGAAATTATGCTGCTACTGTACGTCAAAATGTACAGTGAGAAATACATCTTTTACGATTCAATCTTCTGGGACAAACAAACAAAACATAATAAATAAAATAGAATAAAAATCCTGTTTTTAAAATTCCTTGGAGGTTTTCAGAGCTGATGTGCCCTACATACTGTACTCGTTAAACTCTTCAGCTGTCAACTATCTCCTGTAGAGGGCAGCAGAGTCAAACAGACATGATCCTTACCTTGAAGCACCTGCTGAGCATATGATGTGTTGTTTATGTCATGTAATGTATTGTGTATTGATTTCTTAGGAATTTTTAAAATATATATCCACTATATCAACAACAGCACAGATGACACATGTAAAAATGACATTGATAATCTAGCTCTGTTCACATCCTACAAAAAACAACACAAAAAACTACTTTATCCAAGGCATCTTATTTAAGGACACAGTTGAAAACACATTGTCCAAAAACATGTTCTTGGAGTAATCAAAGGTATACAGCACTGGATACAGTATTATAGAGGTTTGTTATACCAGCGGAAAGTCGTCAGGATCGATCCAGATGATGCTTAAGTCTGGGTTCTCTGTGTTTTCTTGAGCCACTTCCTTTAGGATCTCCAGGAATTCATAACCATCTGGTAAAAATCAAAATACAATCATTTGGAGTCATGGAAAATCAATACATGAAACCCCTCAAAGACTCTCAAACTCAAATCTCTGTTTACCAGGGTCAGACTCCTCAGCGAAAGCCACGATGTGCTGTCCGTTAATATCATCTTCCTAAAACAGACACAAATCACAGAGTTAGTCACAATCATGACAACTGTCCACAATTCCTTATAGATTTAGTTTTGTCTTACCCAGATCTCATACATGCTGTGAGGCTCCAGTTTTCTTAGAGTTGGCCTAAAATGAGTATGAACAGAACTGCAGATTTTATTCAAGCAACCTTCTGAGATGACTTTTAAGGAACATTGTGATTTTATGATGTATTTTCAATTTTCTCTGCAGCGATTGGTTCAGCACTGATCTGAGTTCACCTGTTGTGCGCCTCGATGAAGCTGACGATGTCGTCCTCCATGTAGGGTTTGCCGGGGATGGTGACGGGGTGGTTCATGAAGGGCTCATAGAAATCCACTTCATTCATCTTCAGGTTTAATTTCGTAGCGATCTGGAAATATTCAGACATAATGCAGACCAGGCACAATGAATACAGAGATCATTAAAGGCTTCTAGTCATTTCAGCAGTGGTGTATAAAGTATCTGAAAGCCATACTTAAGTAAAAGGTATCTTACTAGAAAATTACAGAAGTTGAAGTCACCGCTTAGAATATTACTTGAGTAAAAGTCTTAAAGTATGTGATATTTATTGTACTTAAGTACAAAAAGTATTTAAAAAAAAAAAAAAAATCTTAAACGTACTTAAGTATTGAAAGTAAAAGTACAAGTAAATGAAAATGGAAAAGAAGCACATACACATAAATGAAACTGAAACAGCATTTAGATGTATTTACAGTCTAATGTCTCAGAGGGGACATGGATGCATTTAAACTGCAGTTACAGATGCGTAAATAGGCCTAATGTTTTGTTTTTAACATAAAACATTGAATACTGATATATGAAATAATTTAAGACACGAAAAAATTAGTTGAAATGTGAAATTAAAACTGCCAGCAAGTGGCAGTAAGTGACTGTTAATGAGTGAGTCATTGAGATTCGACTGATTCATTCAAACGGCTGATTCATTTAGAAACAAAGCATTTGACTGTGTTAATGAGTGAATTATTGAATCATTTTTATCAACTGATTCGTTCAAAAAGCTGATTCATTCAATAAGGAAACGCCGTCCATTGCTTAGAGATGCAAAACAGTGCTGTGATCTTTGTTTAGAACTATTTTCATTGACAAAATTAAGCAAAAACAAGCTGTATTATGTCTAAAATGTAAGTCACTTATTGCTTTACTGAACCTGCATAAATGTGTTATCATGCTGATATCTGCAGAAAAACTGTAGCCTGCTCTTTGTGTGATATAGATGAAGTAAACTATATTAAATTATCTAAATATAAAAAACATACATAATCGATTTTGCCGTCTACAATTTAGAATGCCTTGAATTTTGAGTTTTAATAGACTAATAAATAAAGTGCATGCACTCTGTGTGTGATTTGGCCTACTTGATAATGTCAGCTCACACATCATTACAACAACACTAACCATATTATTGCAGAAGATATACTGTATATCGCACACCCCAGACTCGTCTTAAGTGGAAAATGAATCATCCGTGGTTGTGCGAGCAGTTTTTGCACATGAGCTAAGGTGTTTTAGGGTTAAGGCTACAAGGAATACAGCTAGCTACTGGGCATGCGCACATCAATCTAACGTTATTTTTGTCACACTGTACAACAGTAAAACTGTTTGTGTATTATAGTAAGGGCTAAGTTTAGGGTTGGGGTAGGTGTAGACGTTAAAAAAACACAATCCAATAGGTAGAACAATTCATTTCATTGTTAGTTTCCGGCCGGAGCTGTATCCCTTCTAGCCACAACCGTGTTTTTGGAGTCTAATTTGCAAACGCCAGCCCATTCAGACTCCTCATTCATAGCTGTTATCAGTTAAAAAAGCTTATCTATGGGCGCCTCTCAAACGAAAGGCTGCATATCTCAGCTGCTGTCATCAAACGTCGCTGAACATCGATTCACAAAAATAAACTGAATGAAAAAATGCTAATAGTGATTAGAAGTCTGATTCGTTTTCACGAAAAGATTCTTTCGGATAGATCGTTTTAATGAACCGTTTTAATGAACTGGCTTATATTGTCCACAGTTTTGAGCGCTGCATGACAGAATAGATCATGACATCGATGACACGATCAAGGGTCTTGACTCTATTTCCATCTTAAATAAAATGCTATTTTTTTAACCTTTCTATCAGCCAATGATAATTCTGAAAGAAAACACAGAGAGCACAGATCAGTGGCTGAGAGTGCATCTGATTGACAGATAAGTTAAACCACAAGCTCTTCTATCAGTGTTGTTGTTCGGTTATTTTGTTTCAGTGTACAGTTTGTTAATTTTGCGCAAAGCATGCCGTTGATGTAAACATCATTCAGCTGAACTGTGCCTTGTTCCATTAAACGCATGTCCACTGCTGCATTGTGGGCTATGACTATGCAGACAAAATTACAGTTCAAATACAGAAATGTATCATAATTTTTTAAAATAAAGCTTCATATTATGATAAGGCTACTTTCTAACATCTTTATATCCTTCATGGCGAAATTAGGTTCCTCCACTCTAAAAAAAAACAACAATCGAAAACAACAGGGGAATCGATTCTTGGAATCTAATCTCATCGATTCCAGAACCAGGAATTGGAATCGAGCTCGATTCCAAAATTTTCAGAATCGAACAGCCCTACTAATTCGTCAAACCTGCTGTGTTCTTCTGACTATTTTGTAGTAACGAATATGCTTTGGGGAAATGTATCAGAGTAAAAGTATATATTTTAATTAGGCAATGTAGTGGAGTAAAAGTAAAAGTAGGCTGAAATATAAATACTCCCAAAAAATACTTAAGTACTTTAACAAAGTATTATTACTTCATTACAGTACATCACTGCATTTCAAATATACAATAAACCTATTTTTTTCCTAGCTAATTGTACATTTTATGTGTATAGAGTTGGATAGTCTGCCTTTAAAGATGTAAGTTGTAGCTAAAAGTTAAAAATCAATTATAATCAAAACAAATGTGATTTTTTTTTTTATCATCATTCGGTAATTACATGTCCCTTTGTGAATGAATGGAATGAATGAGAGTATAAATCTGTGAAAGCACTTGCCTTTGGCTCAAATGTAGCAAAGAACTTGATGAAGGGATGAAATTCTTCCGCTGCGTCATCATACTCAATGAAGTCTGAGAAATAACAACACTAGCGTGATGAAAGCTGCTTGTAACTAGTATACAAGCAATAAGAAATCATTAAAGAAGTTCAGGTGTAATGGCATACTAACGTGAAGATTTTGCGCTCTTGAAGTAGCCCATTAGTTTAATGTCCTCCTCGATGTTATGAAAGCCTTTGAGCTCTCTGTCATTACTGATGATCTCCACAGGCTCCTCGATCACCTGACAGAAGAACCAGTCAATCAATAATCGGTGACCTTTAGGTGTGTGATCGATAATGATGATAATCACTCACATCATAGAGGAACTCCAGCAGCGTGTCGGCCGCCATCTCTCCATCGTACTCGATGATCTCGTCATCTGCAAAGATGTAGATGCTGTCCACCTCCAACAGACCTGCCAAAAACAAGCGTCTGAACGTTTCAGAGGTGTTTGATGGATTGGCGGATTAAAGATGGACGGGATGCTATATAGACAACATTTTCATCAACCAATCAGTTTCTAAGTGAACAATTATTTTAGTGTACATCGTCGGACCAAAATGTTTTTCAGTGCATAGGCTATGATGAAACACAGGACACAGCTAAAAAATAAAAAAAATCAGTTTTCTGTTATACAGAGCATTCATTTTTATTTGCTGCCCAACAGACTGATGGCTATTGGAAAGTGCAGCAAAGAATTGTATTACAGGCAGAAAATGGAAGATAATGGATCTTAGATGCATTCGTATTACCCAGCTTCTTAGCAACAGCTCGGTCCTTTTTTGAATCCACCAGGGCGAATCCAATATCCTCATCGTCAAGATCATCAAGCACCTGTGCGGCAAGCTGCAGAAACAAGAACGAGTTTATTGCACAATATGCGAGTCTAAATCGGAATCAGAGCTAAACAAACAGCACATCATTGCAGAGCGTTCAGTCCTTTAATAGTCATGTTGGGCCATTCAGTAAACAGCCATAATGCAGCCACAAAACACACTGACCCAATGAGGCTCCTTTCTCACACTATATACTCAAAGCCAAACGAGACACAAGGCTGTCAAAGCAATCGCTGGAAGTGCTGCCTCTGCACCTTCTAAATCTGTGTGAAACAGGAGCTGAAGATAGACAAGAGATCTGACCAATGCAGAGACAAAGACTGGACACATGGAAACAGGTGCAAATGATTACAGTATGTATGCTGTCATTTGGGTCAACCGCATACATAAACATACAGATACGCCAATGCACACTGAGATCAACACAACATATGCATGTGATCAATCGACACATTCCTTCATATAGTTGCACACATTAATTTTCACCTCATTTACACACATGCTTGAAAGACAGCATATGTAAACACAGTGTTGGGGAGTAACTAGTTACATAATTACAAAATAAATGTAATTGTAATAAGTTGCAGTTATTGAGAAAAAAATTGTAATTAAATTACAGTTACTTTTGAAAATATTAATGATTACAAAGGGGGTTACATCTGAATGTTTTCACATACACACATATTTATTTGACTTCTTTCATAAATCGCATTGACTGCTCTAAAATGCGACACTAATATTTTAGGAGTTTATTACACAGAATAAGACACGTTTATTCAATAACTGTTTTATTTCCTATTTGGATTTATGCATATACTTTATTTTTTTATTTATTTTTTTTTTTTCCAAGGCATTGTTAGATGCCAGTGTTTCCTGTCATAACTATGCAAACATTTGATTTCAGCAGTATCATAGCTATTAAACTATTTCTTATGATTTCAAATCTGTATTTAACCTCAGAATGATCTCAAAGTAATTAAGAGGTGTTAAGTCTGAATTTGTGGTGGTTGTGCTTTAAATTAAATTATTACACGGCTCTGTGGAATGCTTGATTCTGATTGGTCAGTCATGACATTCCAAGGTATGTTATTCCCCAATAACAACTGGTAAAAGCTAAGAACACAGACTCATCCGGGCAACTTGAGTTGGTGCTATACGCTTGAAAGTGTTTCCTTAGTGGAATCTTTGCGTTTGGTTAGCTAATGAAATATTAAAACTCAATTCAATGTTATGTGTACAATTTCTTAATTCTGTCAACTTGCCACTTGCTAGCTATTTTCTTCATGGAATTTTGTGTTCAAATATTTCAACTCAGATCAGTGTTTCGTGTCGAATTACGTACTTTTGCAGCAAGCATCTGTGTAATAAGTGGGATAATGTACATCCATCCAGTTGTTATTGCAAAATGAAGATGTATATTATCCCTTACTTATAATATTAATTCAAGTGATAAAAGATTTTGAGAGTCTGACAGTAATCAGTGTTGGTTGCTACTGTAAGGTTAACTCTGCCTGGTTTAAATGTTTCAAAATGATTAGCCCAGTTGAAAATATAAGAAATTTAGAAAGGTAATCAAAAAGTAATCAAATGTAATAAGTTCCCCTTCAGGAACTCGAGCTGCGTCGAAACGCTAGGGGAACGCCTCCAGCGTGACCACGCTCTGAAACACGTGTGCAAACAGTCCAATGGAAAA
>JAHKKF010504744.1:0-10308 GCA_019740295.1 Labeo calbasu
CATGTGACACTTAAGACTGGAGTAACAGCTGATGAAAATTCAGCTTTGCATCACAGGAATAAATTATATTTTAAAGTATATTAAAATAAAAAAACATTCTTTTATATTGTAATAACATTTTGCAATATTACAGTTTTTTTTCTGTATTTTTGATCAAATAAATGCAGCCTTGATGAGCATAAGACACTTCTTTAAAAACATGTGTATGTATGTATGTATATGTGTGTTTGTTTGTGTGTGTGTGTGTTTGTGTGTGTGTGTGTGTTTGTACCTGCAGACTCCACCAGCGCCACCGTTTTGAGGTTTCCTATCAGGAGGATCTCATGAAGGTCTCTGTAGGTTGAGTTCAGTGTGATATAACGAACATCTCGGACCATGATGTCCTCCACACGAATATTATACTTCCTGCAGACGGAGACGTAATTGTGAAAAACATGAAGACATGACACTTGGATGAAGCAGTGCAACAGATGCAGTTACACAATCACTGCAGCAAACTCATCTCCACTACAGCAGCACAATAAATGCAGAATGACCGCTTTTAATTATTATTAGTGGTGTTCGTTAAGTCATGCGACACTACTACTTTCGCTCATATTTAGAGCTACTGATCTGAAGAAATACTTAACAGATATAAAATTTAAAAAAGCATGAGAAGTTGCTAGTTTCAAACAAACCTAAACCTTGTTAGTGTTATTTAGTATATTTTTCAGATACTATTATAGTTAAATTAAATTTATTTATTTATTTATTTTTAATTTAGCTTTATTAGTTTTTCTTTGTTGTTGCTGTTGTTATTTTAGTACATCAAAAATAAAATACAATGTACATGTGTTAATGTGTACATGTGTGTTAAACAAAATTAAAACATTAAAAATGCTGCACTGAATTATTAACTGAAATACATATATTTTTATTTTAGATTTTTTATATTTAGTTTTTATACATTCCCTAATAAAAAATAAATAAAATAAAAAAAAAAAATACATAAAATTATATACTTCAGGTTAAACACATTTCAATTTTCTATATAAATAAACAAAATTAAAACAAGAAACGCTGCATTGGCAATTACCTGAAATCTGTTTTTATACTTATATAAATAGTTTATATACATATATACATATACATACATGTAATAATGTAATATTTAAAAAAAAATGTAATCAAAAATGTAATAATAATAATTTTCTAATTTTTACAGATATTGTCATTAGCCTAAATTCAACATTTTTACCAGTGTTATTTCAGTATTACTGAGATACTACAGTTTTATTAGAATTACTTTTTATTTTCATTCTTACCATTTTTTATGTTATGTTATTTTATTTATTTTATTTTATTTTTTATTTTATTTGTCAGTTTTATTAGTGGTAATGTCCACACCGTTTTATTGATTTTTTTTATTTCAGTTTTAGTTATGTTATTTTAGTTAATTCAATTTATTACTAAATTAATTTTGTTATGGTTTTAGTTTAAGTTAACTACAATAACACAGGTTGTTAAATAAGTTTTTGTAGAAAAAAAATGATCAAACAAATATTTTACCACTAACATTTACTTAAGAAAATGCACAAATATATTTAATATGTACGAATGTTACATTTATCCTTTGTTTTTTTTAATGATACTTTTTTGTTGGCATACAAGACATATTTTCTTCCTGTATTGATTGATATTTTGGCAGCATTGGGTGGAAAACAGACGAGCCAATAAAACACACTGAAAAGAAAGATGAATAGAGAGAGAGAGAGAGAAAGAGGAAGAGATACAAAGTAGTGAATGTCAATGAGTGTGTGTGTGTGTGAGTGTGTGTGTGTGTCCATCCTGCTGATAAGTGATTTTTCTGCAGAATCTAACTCAGCAAAAATCTAGCTTCCCACACACAAACACACACACTCACTCAATGAAAATGGATGAAACTCAATTGAGCAGAACATAGAGAAAGCCCACATACACACACACACACACACACACACACACTTCCATGTTTTATGGGGACATTCCATAGATGTAATGGTTTTTATACTGTACAAACTGTATTTTCTATCGCCCTACACCTAAACCTAGCCCTAACAGGAGACTGTGCACACTTTTACTTTCTCAAAAAACTCATTCTGCATGATTTATAAAAAGGTCAAATTTTACTATCCTTGTGGGGACATTTGGTCCCCATAACGTGATAAATACCAGGCACACACAAACACATACAAGCTGTTATGTAATTGTTCTCTCGACAGGTATAAATGTATCTCTCAGACGCCTCAGATGAGTTTGACACCAGGGCAGAAACACACGATCATTCAGAGCAAAATATCTGTGTGTGTGTGAGTGTATACGTTCTGCATCATTGCTCCAATTTTCTGCTCTTTAATCACAACAAAACACACATTCAAAAATTTTAAAACCATGAAAATCCAAAAGCCTCAGAAACTAAGATTGATGTGTGTGTTGCACAGTTTGCCATTAGTCTAATGCTTTGCACTGGAAAGTGAGTGAGTGTGTGTTTTGTGTTTTATAAAACTAGATCTTGTTTACAGACATACTGTCCATTTACACTAATTAGGAAAAAACACCATCTCTGTATGTAGTGCCACTTAATAAAATTAAGTAAAAATATATTCAATTAAAATTAACAAATAAATAATTAATTTGTTAAAATGCAACAATAAAATAATAAACTTTTTATCCTTTAATTGCATTAAAATAAGTTACTAATTGCTTTTTTCTTTAGAAATTACAGGTGTTATAGTAAGTAATCCTGAAAACCAGATGTAAATCTGTATTTGAGCCACGATTTTTTTTAGTATCATTGAGATACTATTCTATTTCTTTATTAATGTTTTGAATCAGTTTCTTTCCATATTTTAGTTGTTTTATATTTTCTGCTTTAATAATTTTGTTTGTTTTTGTAATTGTTTCTGTTGTTTTTAAAATGTCTATTTAGGTTTTATTCATTTTAATTTAAGTTTTAGTTTTAGCTATTTTAGTACATCAAGCTTAACGAAATTAAGAGAAATGCTGAAATAACACACACACATATACATACACACATATATGTATATGTATAGGTTTCAGTATTAGTTTTAGATACTATAATAACCATGGTTCTTGTGGGTTTTTCAGTGGTAGATTTAGTTTTAAAATAAGTAAAAATAAGAGCCATGCTAAACATTACTTAAGTATTAAAAAAAAAAAAGTTATACAGCCAAACCCTACACATTTTGTTTTAAAAATGCAACTTGCAAAATGTAAAAGTAACTAGCTGCTCAAGAAGAAAGCACTTGATGTCACTGTGATTAAAAGTGTATTCTGTACTCTGCAATGGTTACTGAGCCCTTTAAAACAGACTGTGCTATGGTAGAAAAACACAAAAAGTAAACAGACAGAGAGACTCACTCATGGTGGCCCCAGCCGAGCTCGGGCAGATAAGGCAGTTTCTTAATGCGGATTATGGAGTCGTAGATGGACGGCTGAAGACTCTGAGCAACAGCGTTGGCGAGAATCACGGCGATCATGATGGGCAGAATGTGACTGATCTGACCCGTCAACTCAAACACGATCACGGCTGTGGAAACCGTGTGTGTGACCGCTCCGGATAACGCCGCCGCTCCTGCAGAAGAACGGATTTAAAAACACTTAAAATTGGTTCACTTTAAATTAATTAACTAAAAGAAAAAAACAAAACACCAAATGAACACCATCAATCTAATACAAATTTAAACCTATAAATTGACAAGAAGAGATATTTTTGCAATTTAAAGAAATTAAACTTGTACAGCACAAAAATCAATGCTGCACAACACTGATATAAACATTTAAAACAAAAAAATGCATACAGTAAAAATGAATAAAATGGATATCTACACTTCTAGTTATAGCTTAATTTTTATGAAATATTTGTGTTTTTATGATTCAAGTTTTTTATTTTTTTTGTCATATGCATACTTAAATTTGCAGTGAAATGTGAACCAGGTCAGCTACTCAGATATACATTAAATATAAATAGCAGGTAAAAATAAACAAACTGATCAAATGTAACAAATTATAAAAAAATATTTTTTTTAAATTACATTTTTTAATATATTTTTTATATATTTATACAATTAATAAAATAGTATAAAACATTTATAAAAATGTATTCAATATTTAATATTAATATTTTCAAATATTTCATCTGTTTTTTTTTATATTAAAAATATTTAATCCGGTTATTAAAATAAAACAAATATTACAATGCATTTGCTGGTCAAAATTCTATACTTTTCTAAGCTCTTCACTATATTGTCCATTAACCTTTAAATGAAATAATAAGCATTCAAAGTGGTTATTGTTATTTCATAATTAAATCCAGTGGCTACTAATCAAAGACTAACAATGAAAACAGCAATCCACGACCTGACACAACACAACTAAATCAATGCCTCTCTAAATCACTATGGCAACACTGAAGCAATTTCCATAAAAGGTAATCAGCTGTGATGAACATGTGTGTTTGAACGTGTGTTGAAGCGTGACACATGTGAGAGAACATTAGTTTCTCACCCACAACAGCGTATCCACCGGGAACTATGGGATAGATGGTTCCGTCTGTATTAATGCCCTCTGGAAACCACGCAGCCATGCTTTCACCCACCAAACGGCCAAACGCAGCACCTGAAACACACACAGGTTCACATTCACAGGTCACTTTTTAATGTCCCCATAATGTATTTCTCAATATATTGCATAAAATATTTTTATCATGTAGGCAAGACACTACTTTTGGACTATTTTGCTTTATAACATGTCCTCCTTCAGAGTAGTGGATAGAAAATATCCAAAATACACATTTAAAGTGTTATTTTAAATTTATTTTGTTACACCTATGTGCGTCTGTATGTATATCTAAATGTCATTTTCTTAAAATGAGTTTATTTCTCCACTTCAGCAGCACTTACACATGACAAAACTTAGAGTTTTATTCATATCTATAATTTGAAGGTTTTTACTGAAGGGTTTGTTCATACATAATTCACATGGATTATTACTGCACCTTATATATTTGCATCTATAGGTTTTAGCGTCTATAGGCCGTTTTATCAAAATTTGTTTTTACTCCACTTCAGCAGCACTTACATATGCCAAAACTTGGAGTTTTATTCAAATCTATATTCTGAAGGTTTTTACTGAAGGGTTTGTTCATACATAATTGTATGGATTATTACTGCACCTTATATATTTGCATCTATAGATTTTAGCGTCTATCGGCCATTTTAATCAAAATGAGTTTTTTCTCCACTTCAGTAGAACTTACATACACCAAATTTAGCTGTTTTATTCCTATCTATATTCTAAAGGTTTTTATAGAGGGGTTTGTTCATATATTATTCACAAGGTTTTATTATGGTATCTATTTGGACCTGTAGGTTACAATTATAATACATATATTTAAAGCCTATTTTTTTTAAATGAGTTTCTTTTTCCACTTCAGCAGCACTTACATTCACCAAAACTCCTATCTATATTTACTCCTATCTATATTCTGAAGGTTTTTATAGAGGGGTTTGTTCATATATCATTCACATGGTTTATTATTTTACTTTATCTATTTGCGTCTGTAGATTGCAAGTACAATATACATCTTTAAAGGTAGTTTTCTCAAAATTAGTTTATTCCTCCACTTTCGCAGCACTTGCATCAAACTTAACAGTTTTATTCCTATATATATTCTTTAGGTTTTTACAGACGGGATTGTTGATTTTTAAAGTTTTTAAAGTTTTAATCATTTTACAATGATTTATATAACATTTTATTCTTAATAACAGTAAAAAGTGTACTCTTCTCTTGCTGATTGAATTTTCTGATTTATGGAGTGATAAAAACAGAAATCCAAAATCTTTAACTCTAATATGTCAGCAAAATTAAACAAGAGTTCTGAACCTGACTTTATGCGATGTTCAGATTTATATTCTGAAAATGTCTGCAAATTTAATTCAAATTTAGTGCAAATTTAATTCAACATTTAAACATAACCTTTCAGAAAGCTTTTAATACAAAACATGCACTGTAATTAAAAAGTAATATTTAAGGATAATAAACATACAAACACTTACCAATGACGAAAACAGGCATGAAGGCTCCACATGGTACAGGAAGAGTTGTGGCTAAAGCAGACATCCAAAACTGCACAAAAACATACAACAGTAACACTCATTAAAACAAACAAATCCATTTTTGTAATATTTCAGCAAAATCTAATAGCTTTCTCTACCTCTGCAACAATTGTTCTGCTTATATAACCAAGAAGAACCAATAATAACCAATAATATCATCAGCGTTGAGGGATTAACTAACTAAAAGTAGCAAAGCAACTAACTCAGCAGAATTCATTTTTCAGCAGCATGACAGTAATTTTCCAGTAACAAGCTATTTTGTGGCAAAATTACATTGCTGGTTATTACAGAACAATAGCAGTGACACAGTTGTATCAAAGTAAAATTAAAAATAGCAATGATAAAATAGCAACGTTTTAATTGTAACAGGTTCATAACTGTCATGTTGTTTGTTTATGGCAGTGATTATGTGAGACGGATAGCTCACGTAACAGGCCTTTCTGCGAGTCTGCAGCCGCCCATCTCTCTACACACAATAGGCTGGCATATGACAAACCAGAGGGGTGTGATATTCACACATGCGCCTGTGTGCGTCACAACACATCAAAATCCCCAAATATCCTCACAGATCAACGCTTCGTTATACATCTGACGCAAAAATCTGTCACGACTGTCATCTGCATGACATATTATGCCTAGACTGTACGATTTCCTCATCAGAATTAAATAGAAAATTAAATAAATGTCAGATATAAATGTGTAAATATAAAAAAAAAGCATGAAAACAATAGTTTCATGTCCACAAAAAAAACTACTTTGACAATTTCACCCACAACCAACTAAAAAAATAAAATAAAATAAATAATTTGTTTTAATTTTTATATAAATATATTTTTTAAATTCTAAAAATATAAAAGATATTTATATAAATTATTTTAATTATAAATTATTTTTTAAATGATAAATTACTGTTTTATAATTAAAATTATTATAATTTGTAATAACAGAAAACCTACATTCAAAATACTTTTAACAACATGCAAATAAAAGTTTGACAACTTCTTTGTAAAAAGCAAACAGAACAAAATAATAAAAGTGTGTATTTGTGTGTGCTCGTTAGTGAACAACACAAGAAAATCTCATATCATCTTTTCAACCCCTAACTCTTTATTTGAGTTAAGTTAATTAGATTAAGCAAATGGCAACACAAACGCACAAGTCTGAACTTTTGCTCCCACCTGGAAATAGCATTTCTGTTTATTTGATAATTAGACACACACACACACACACACACAGATAAAGAAAGATGAAACACACACTCACTTGTCACTTGTTACTGAATGTGAGGTGAATCCTGAAATGAACTGTGCGTAATTACAGAAGTGATTTTATTGGCTGATCACACAACAGGAAGAGGAGTTAATTAAGAGAGAAAGTCACACACAAAAGCAAACACTAGAACAAACACACATACACACAAACACACACAGCACGATCGATGGTTTCGGCGAGAACAGAACCGCTCCTGGTGGAGGTAGAGGTGGGATTCAGTGGGAATGTTACGTAAGTGTTATGTGAATTATGTTGGAGAGTGTTTGAAAGCTGTGGGTGGATAGAGAGATCATTGCATAATATTCTCTCCTTCCTTCCTTCCTTCCTTCCTTTCGTTCGCTCTCTCCTGGCACTGAAAAATGGACAGATCCATCCAAAATCTGCACGTCTCTTTCTCTCCACCTGCCAGTATTTTTTTTTAAAGTTCCTTCTTTCTATTATTACACCTCAGATTAAACACAAACACACATACATAAACAATATTATGAATTTAAAAATAAATATATTTAGTTCTAATTTCAATTTCTTAATAATGAAGTCTCTGAAAATGAAATTTAAAATTACAAAATATATATTATTGTATATATTATAAATACACACACACACTTAATTTATATAATAAATTACAATATTAAAATGTATGTATTTAAAACAAAACTACATATATGTATTTATACATATGTCTGTTTAATGTGTATGTTTTATGTCTGTTCCACAAATGTTATGAACATTTGAAAAGTTTCACAATTTTTAACACTGTGGACAAACCTCTAAAAAATAGCAATAAATAAATAATAAAAATAAAAATAAATAGAGAACACATATTGTGCACAGAATTGATTTGTTTTTAAATGAATCTTAATACTAAAGTCTCTGAAAACGAAATGCATTTAAAATGACAAAATATATCTATGCTCAATATTAATTACACTCATTAAATTTATATATACTTCGTATTTATTTTAGAAATTACATTCTATTTATGTTGAATAGATATATATAGATACTTACTTTATATAATAAATTACATTATTAAAATGTATTTATTTAAAACAAAACCATAGATATTTATAAATATGTGTGTTATTTGGGGTAAAAATTGCTTCCACAAATGTTTTTTTAAGTTTAACAATTTTTACTGAACTAGTGAGGGCATTTCAAACCTTTTAAAAATAGGCAAAACAAAACAAAAAAACAGAACATATTGTGCATAGAATTTAATTGTTTTTAAATTAATCTTAATTTCTTAATAGTAAAGTCTCTGAAAATTACATACATTTAAAATGACAAAAAATATATACTGTATATTAATTACAATTACACTTAATTACACAAGTTATATATTCTTTATATTTATATTAGAAATTGCATTCTATTTATGTTGAATTATATCTGTTACTTGGTGTAACTTAAATTAGTTAAAATTAAAAATTGCTTCCACAAATGTTATGAACATTAAGAGTTTAACAATTATTACTACACTAGTGAGGGCATTAAAAAAAAAAAAAAAAAAAAGCGAATTTCACTGTTTTTAAATTAATCTAATTTTAATTAACCCAACCCTTAAAAATTATAGAAAATAAATTAAAAGTGTATTTTAAAAACCTATTACTTAAAAACGGTACTTCCATCCCTGGATGTCCCCAAAGACTGGTTCTGTCAGATTTAGCTCGATTCTAGGGACAAATTTCCCCCCAGACATAACCATGTGGTTCCAGATTAAAGACACGCAGGTTACGGCGAAGGTTCCCGTTCCACTAAAGGACACGCAGGGCACTTGTCCCCATGGCAACGCTGACGACATCACTTCCTGTGCCATGACAGGTTTCGACCGGGTTCTGATGAGGTTGCCAGGGCGACACACTCGTGCAGGTAACACACGTGCACACACACACACACACACACTTATTTTTCTCAGCCAGTGACTTAAAAGAGCTGGGTTTGGTTTTTGAGGACATCACCAAGCCAGGGTAAGATGTAAATACTGAATGGGTGTTGACATGCACATGTGGGCGGTCATATGTTAATAAGCTCATGAATTATTACTATGGTGTCAAATGTTTTGGAGGGACTGGACAGGAATTTGAGTATTCAGAAAGCTTCCACAGAATAATAAAATCCAAGAATGAGTAATATTATGTTACGTGTGTGTTTGTTTATTTACCTTCATAACGATGAAGATGACGAGGATCACAAAGACATTAGCCTGCGGATGTTTCCAGGCGGCTGAGTGACTGTCATAATTAAAGTCTTCAGTCATTCCTTGCTTCGTCCAAGTACGATTGTCAAAAAATGAAACCAGGGTCTCCTTCTGTGTAAGCTATAAAAAAACAAAACAGGATACAGAAAATCTGATATTTATTTTCTTATTTTAAACATAAACCTCTCAATACTGAAATCAAGGTAAGAAAAATAACAATAGATTGAATTATCAAAAAAAAACTAGTTTTATCATCATACTCCAGGATTTCCAAACTAAGTTATGTGAGTTCCTGAAAAGCTAATAATTATTATTAATAATAATTTTAAATTAAAATAATTTAGAAACTCAAAAAAAGATTAAATATTTAAAGGCACATAGCATAGAATCAGCATTAATTTTAGTATATATAAATACTATTATGGTTTTTAATTGGTTTTAATCATTTTTTTTATTTTTATATTTTCAGTTTCATTTTCATTTTAGCTAAAGTTTTTATTTCATTTTAGTAAGGTTTTCTAAAATAAAGTTTTTATTTCCAGAATCATGCTCGTAACTTGCTAATCATGCTAGAAACATGCTAACAACTTGCTAATTATGCTAAAATCATGCTAGTAACTTGCTAATCATGCTAGAAACAGGTTACCAACATGCTACTCATACTAGAATCACGCTAGAAAC
>JAHKKF010504747.1:0-17268 GCA_019740295.1 Labeo calbasu
TATTTCTGCACTTGGCTACATTTTCATAAAAAATTTTATATCAAATTTATTTTGTGCAAACTTTATTTTTTTATTATATAAACAGGCTACTTTTTAAAACAGTCACTTATTTTAAAAAAGTGTTCTTTAAGTATCTGAAAGTTTTCAGACAATAGTTATGCAATAGTATTATTACTGATGAGATCATAGACAGTGGCAGTTTTAACAGACTGTAGTTACACTAATGCACAGATCTATTTCGATATATATCAAATGTTTTGTCCTGCTCTGAAAACATAACTGACTGCACTGTAAAAAACAATTTGCTGAGTCAACTTAAAATAATTTGTAACCTGGCTGCCTTAAAATTTTAAGTTCAGTCAACTCAAAAAAAGTTTATTCAACTTGAAATGTTAAATTATACTAAGTGACAACTTAGATATTTGATTTGAATCAACTTAAAATTTTAAGGCAGCTGGGTTACTTGCCCATCTGTTAAGTTTAGCAAACACAAATATCTAAATTGTTACTTGCTGTTTTAAGCTGACTCAACAAATTGTGTTTTTTTATTTTTTACAGTGTGTGTGGACATCAATTTCGTATAAAAGTATTCGAAAATTGAAGTGCATTTAACCGCAGCCACAATCGATCTTCAGGACATCAAACACAAAGCGCACGTGAAAGTCCGTCAGTGCTTTCATCAGTACTGCATTACAAACGGCATTAATGAAAGCATATCTAAAGTGAAGCACGGTGGGTGGAAGGACACACACTCAAACATTGCGGACCATGCAGGAGAAAAACCAAGCTCAGAATCGGTTCTGAAATATTCAGAATCATTAAAAAGAGAATCGCGATGTATCAGAGAATCGATTTTTTTCTCCCACCCCTAGCTGAAAGATGCCATGACTGACTCAAAAAACTGCCCATAAACAGTACTGACATTAGAGAACATATTTTAAGATTAAACTCAGTACAGTAACGAATAAAATCAGTTTATTTTATGTAAGCCAAAAGGTGTTTCCATCCTGCGAAACAAACAACCGCAGCTGACTGACGTCTGGTCTTTATGTTGTGTTGCTCAAATAATACAATTTAAATCACAGTAAAGATTTTATAAATTAAATAAAATGTATACAAACCTTTATTTCACTGAAGAAGTGCAAATCAGCAGCGCTGAGAACCGCTCTTTCCTGTAGGGGACTCAAAAAGCCCGCGCTCTGATGGACTGTAACTCAGTGAAAAAAATAACCCAGTGTTAAAAATGACCCAGCAACTTAGTTACAGAAAAACTACCCAGCAAAAAATAACCCAGCACCTCCGTAAAAATATAAAAAATAACCCAATGAAATGACCCAACAGGCTGAACCCAGCATTTTTTGTGTATATAGTATACATATTTTTTTCTTTTTGACCAGTCTTTGGAAATCACACAAATGTGGAAAAATATAGGCGAGCAATTACAGAAAATTAAACTGCCTTTGCATATGACAACAAAATCAGAATTCAGTGATTTCATGATAATAATGATGTAAATGTTAACGACTGGAAACTCTAATAATATGATATGATCTCTGTCCACAGGTGTCCATAGGGAAGATGTATGAGATCCAGAAGACGGTTGTCGAACAGGAGGAAAAGAAAAGCACTTGATGTTGCTGTGGGAGCGAAGGTCAATTTTCTCTGATTATACAGGACTGATGGGTTTGAGGGTCTTCTGTCTGTCTTAATGTTTCCTCTTTAAACATCTGCGTCAGGCTGGTCACGATAGACCTGTTTACACAGTCACTTCAGATGCATTGTGTGCCATGAACTGATATATAAGGTGCTGTATTGTCTACATACAGTATATCGTATAGAAGATGCCATAGAAATTGTATATAATGTATTATTTTTCCGTTTTATGTTTGTAAGTGTTACAATAAATTCATGTCAGTTCCTTCATTTCCTTTGTGTGGGTTTTTCATGTAAATGACAGTTTTCACTGATTTATTCCTTTATGGTTGGTTTTACAAAGGTTAAAGGTGTCTGACAAGGCCAGGCTAAAAATAGCTCATTCTGTTAGTTTTCAGCAAGCGATGGCCTAGTAAAAGGTGAGGGGTATAAAGATCACATTACCCAACACCTACAAACAGATTGTGGATAGCAAAAGCAAGCAGTTTTGCTAAAACTCATATGTTCGTAGCCTACACATGTGGCCTAGTTATACGTGCATTGTGTAAACAGATCTAAATGAAAATATGCATGTGCATTTACATTTATTCATGAGGCAGATATTGTTGACAGAAGCAACTTGCATTAATCACAGTGTTAACGAGAATTAAAAATAAGATTTTTATTTAGAGCCTTTTATTGTATTTGATATTAAAGCAACATGAAAAAAATAATTCATAGTCATATTCTTATGTATTTGTTCAAATATTCCTTTTTTTTTTCCTGAATCTAGTTCACTAATCATTTTGTTACCATTTAGTAGCTTAAACATTCATATTCACATAAGATGTAATACATTTGCCCACCTTATGGTAAATATTGTACCTTCATTTTCTAAATGGTAACAATATGTAAAAACTATATTAAATGATTCCTATATGTAATATTGATTAACAAGCAGTACTTACATAATTGATATTTGATCTATATTTACTCGAGCTGTTTATTTACAGAGTCAGGCTTGATATCCATTTCAAATCCACAATGTTTTTTATTTAAAGTTTTGCTTTGGTTTATATTATACTGACAGTACAATTTTCCTATATGCAAAGAAACATAAAAAATATACAGACTAAGTGGTACCACAAAGGTTGTGATTTCATCCTGATAATGAACATAAACATAATCTGGAAAAAAGGAAATGGTTACATAACATTACAAAAATGCATTACGTTGCACTTTGTCAAGCATCATTTGCTGAGTATAATCCCAGCTGCTAAATGAAATCATGTGTGCATTCATAAAGAATATTTGCATATTTTTAAACAAACATTTTCATATTGCAAAACAGATTGCAGTCTTACATGTTCATAGTCAAACAGATGCATAGACAGAACAACCCTGGAGGAGAAACTGCAGCAAACCTGGACTTTAGTTGAAATGATAGATAGCTTATCTCATATGTGTACATACAGACCCATTATAGACCTGCTTTACTTTCAACAAAGCCAGTCTCTCTCCTCACCTTGGGAAAACTGTAAACATTATGTTTTGATCTCTTTCAACTCTTTATGTTATGGAAGCATGTTTTCACCACAGTGTTTAAAAAAAAAAAGATAATTGGAATTTTTATTTAATATCAGACTATTTTAATATAAGCTTGCAAGGAAACAAATCACAATTACCTTTTTTATTAATGAATATTTTTATTGTAAGACTGAAACTCAGAATTGTAAGATGTAAACTCAGAATTGCAGGAAAAAAATGTTTATATCTCGCAACTGACTTTTTTTCTCAGAATTTGGAGTTTACATTTTTAGTATTGCAAAAAAAGTCACAATTGTGAAATATAATGTTGCAATTGCCTTTTTATTTTTATTTATTTTTTTTTTTGGCAGAAACGGCTTCCATGTTATACTTCTATCAATGTAGAATAAGCCATTCAGTCATAGAATGATTTCTACATTTAAAATTTAGAACTTGAATCAAGCCGGTTGCTTTTTGTTTCTTATAAAAATGAATGCATTTAAATTTGAATATGTTTGAGTTTTGACTTAGGTAGGTCACTGATACTTTAAACTTAAAGTCCAACTCAGCTGGTGAATACTACTATATTTAGAACTACAGATTTCCCATAATGCATTGCTGCATTGTTTTCTCTATGTTGCGTCTCTTCATTACAAAGAACTTCACCGTGTCAATAACTGTGCACCCCATGATGGAAACAACACATTTCACATGATTAATAAATGGTAAGGCTCATTTTTTGAAAGAAAACTCACATAAAGAAATGTGTGTGATTCCCTGCATCGTTTGAAGTAGTTCACCATTTCAGTTAGTTCAGTCATTTCACACTATATGACTGAGTTCTTCTGTGGAACGCAAAAGGAGATGTTCTTAAGAATGTCCATGCTGCTCATTTCAATAAAACAAAAACATATACTGTAGTAACGTAAATAGGGGCATTCGAGCTTTAAAAATGACAAAAAACAGAGTGATAAACAATCTGAAAGTCATTTACAGACTGAAAAGCTTCCCCTGCTCCATATTTAATTTGCATAGTCATTGGTTTCATGGTCACAATTGGCTCAAGGCGTATCACAATGCCTTCAAATGCTCTGGTCCAGCAATTGTCATATTGAAGACAAAAACTTGCAGTTCTGAGAGAGAAAAAAATTATTTTTTTCCCTCTGAATTTTCTCTTCTTTTTTGTCACAGAATTAAGAAAAATGCTGGCTTTTTGTTCACAATTTTATATCTCACAGTTCTGAGTTTAGAATTGCTCCTTACACAAAAGTAAGTGACATTAGAATTTTAAAATATAGCACACGGGACAAATGGACTACATGTATGGTACTTTATGGTGTTTTTGGAGCTCAACAACCCTTATCCACTTTCTATGAGCAGCTTGGACATTCTCTGCAAAATATCTTTTAAGAAACAACATCAGATGGGTTTGGAAGAACATGAAAATGAATGACAGAAATGTCATTTTTTGGTAAACTATTTCTTTAAAACAGATTTTATTACGACATGCCATTCCACGGTTTATGTCCTTCAGCCTTGAGCGCTGAAACCTCCTTAAGAGCGCATAACAGTCCTGCGTCAAACGCGCCGATGAATCCTTGCGTAAAAGCGCATCACTTTATATGGCGTGGAAAGCCGCGGTGTCACTGGATGACGAGCCGTGGTGCTTGAGGGAATAGTTCGTCCCATCGTTGTTGTCCCAGAACTCCGACTTATCATCCCTCATGTAGACGGCGAAATGCACAGCAGCGCTCGGACCTAAGAAAGGAGGCGTGTACATGGTGAAGGAGAAGCGCTCTCCCTGCGTCTTGTCCTCGGTGGGCACGGGGATGGCTTGCGCGTCCACGAAAGACAGCCAGTCGTTGAAAGTATACCTGACTCCAATCTCTCTCCCGCCCATCGCCCGAATGATCCCACGAACATCAAACTGCGTGACCGTGACGCTTTCCAGCGCGACGCGGCAGCGCTTCAGCCGCGTCTCCAAGTCACCGGTGTCCACGGGCGTCTTGAACACTGGGACCAGATAGTCCAGTGCCAGAGAGGACCTGATGTTCACGCACAAGTCATCCATGAACTCCCTTTCCTTATGGAGAGGGAAACTCTTCAGCCTGGTGAAGACTTTGGCTGGAATCTGAGGATCCTCGCTGGTGCTGAAGTGCTTGACGCTCGCCAGATTCAAGCCGAGCGCGTCCGCGAACTTCACGCGTTTCCTGCAGCTCTGCGAGATCTGGTGGTACAGATTCACCTGCTCTGGATACGCAGGTAGAGACTTGGCTCTTCTTCTGTCTTTCAGGTACTCGGGTATCTCCTCGGGTTGAAGATCATCATCGGAGTCCAGTCCGTTCTCCACCTGCTCCTCATCCATTGTGTCCATGATTCCAGGTTTGTAATCTCCAATGACAGAATGTGTCATTCCAGGAGAGAATCACTGCAGAGGCGCATATATGAGCGGATTTAAGAGCTAATAACAGCTGCACGGGAACATATATGTGCAGCCCTATATTGGTGGTTTGCCTAGTAATCAGTTACATGCTGGTTACGCCCACCACTGCAGACTCCAGCTGGCGCTGCTTTATACTAGACAAATTCACAAATTCAATGTGTCAAAAGAGAGACAGATGACAACATGCGCCTCTACACGCACAACTCAGCTTTTGCAGGAAAAAAGTAACTTTTTTTCTATATTTTTTCAACGTTTCTATAAAGAAACATTTCCTCGAGGTCAGGGGGATGTTTAGATCCAGGGACTCCCATCTAGATTGTAAGCCAACATCCAATATAAAAAGTAAGATTTCCATATATAATAGTATTATAACTAATTATAGTGCAAAACATGTTATGTAAATCACTAAAAGTACGTTTAAACTACATACAGTACATTAAATGAACTACAAATATACCTTTAATGTACTCCATATATGCGTGAATCTGTTAAAACCATGTGTGGCACATTTGAACCTGAAATCAAAAGAAAAAAATACAATTTGAAGCTTATTTTTTGGAATCATTGGCTAATAAAATTATTTGTTTTGTGACATAAATGATTGAGCTCATTTGTCATATTATAATATAATATGTGGCCCTGGAACACAAAACCAGTTTTAAGTAGCATGTGTATATTTGTAGCAATAACCAAAAATACATTGTATGTGTCAAAATTATATATATATTTTTTTATGCCAAAAATCATTAGGGTATTAAGTAAAGTTCATGTTCCATGAAGATATTTTGTACATTTCCTACCATAAATATATCAAAACTTATTTTTTGATTAGTAAACTGCATTTCTAAGAACTTCATTTAGACAACTTTAAAGGTTATTTTCTTACTTTTTAGATTTTTTTGCACTCTCAGATTCCAGATTTTCAAATAGTTGTGTCTCGGCCAAATATAATAATAATAATAATAATAATACATTTTATTTGTAATGTGCCTTTCTTACACTCAAGGCACTACAACAATAAAAAACAAAATTAAACAAACAAACAACCAAACAACACAATTCCATAAAATCACAAATATTGTCCTGTCCTAACAAACCATACATCAGTGGAAAGCTTATTTAATATATTTATTGTCAGATGAATTAGATGATGAATTTAGATTATAAATCTCAATTTAAAAAAAGTGACCCTTATGACCGGTTTTGTGGTCCAGGGTCACATATAATATAATATAATACAATATTTAAAGTAATGTTTACAGCATTACAGTTTTATTTATTTATAATATAATTTATAAATAAATAAAAATAATTTTAAAACATCTTAAAAATTTCTAAATTATAGCATGACAGTGCTTTTGCTAATAAATAAATAAAAAGTGCATGCTGTAATGTGAAAATTTATAGTGTGTAATATGTTATCTAATTCTCTGACCATCTAAGGAATAACTTAGCACATACCTTAAATATACAATAAATATATGTTTAATATATTCCTAAATATATTTGAGTTGAAAAAAAAAACAATGAATAAAAAAATAAAAACTAAACGGAACACTTGGACCATTAAAACTGTTTACATTGTGACACTTTTTTACAACATTTCATTAAAGCACTTATAATAAATGATAGAAAGATTAGAGGTTAGCTTCAACCCTAATCAAACACACCTGAACAAGCTAATCAATGTCTCCAGGATTACTAAGGCTATAGGCCTTTTTTGAGTTTTTTTCAGGGTTGGAACTGAACTCTGCAGCAAAGTGGCTCTCTAGGACCAAACTTGCCTACCCCGACCTATTCACCAGCTCTTGTCTTTAGATTTCATTGCTCATGCTGCACTCCAAAAGTTTTTATATACAGTACAGATATACATCATTGGGGTTTTTTTTTCACACTTTGTATCACTCAATTTGTCTGTTTTCACTTGGCGTTGGGTGAGTGTATGTGTGAAAATTGTCTGTTTTGCTCACTCCGTGGTCACTCAAAGCATGCTGTTCCAGAGCTGTGCACTGCTGGTGACATATGTAACACTTAATGCTTTGACAACTTATTTATTAACATTATTTTTTTTTCTGAAATAGGCCTATATGTTACTATTAACTTTGCCTTTGGTCTGAATATCAGCACAGCTGCGATTACCTGCAGCGCTCAGGGCCTACAAGAGATGGATATTCAATAAAAGTGTTTTAAACTGAAACATTTATAGTGCGGTTGCTGGAAACTGGCAACAGGTTTCATCGCAGATGTAACGAGCCGAAACGTAAACAGGCTACAAAGTGTCCATATGTGGCTCTGTGTCTGCACACCAGCTTTCTCGAAAGCTGTTCTGGCTGCCGTCCCATCTAATGTCCACAGGTCAGTGAGATCTTCAAAACACGCTGTTATCACAGACAAAACAAACACACTGTTACAACACCAGTAATGTCCAGCTACAACTCCAGTGCACAGATACACTTGACCTAAAATGGCTTTTTATTTACATGTTTAGTACATAGTCCAATAATTCAACATAGTCCAGGTACATGTATAGTACATAGTCCAAAGCAGATCAAATGTAATTCTAGGCTGAAAGCACAATACATGATATGATGAGGACTTACGATATTTAATAATCACAATAAAATCTAATATTAAATATACAAGTATATTCTGGCTCTACATTTAAAGCTATTTTAATTGTAACATACATGGACTGAACAGACTGAACACAACAATTACCACATCAGATCCAAACAAGGAATTTGAAACAAGGCCTTTGCAATGAAGTTGTACCAGCTTTACTTCATCAGCAGATGTCAGTGTTGTAACATTTCTTGACTACTAAAGATCTAAAATATGGTGGGTTCACAACTATTTCATACTTGATGAATGTCATTCTGTTAGATATAGAATATCTGCGCTTAGAGAAATAGTTCACTCAAAAATGAAAATGTGCTGAAAATGTACTCATCCTCAGGTTATCCAACATGTAGATGATTTCTAATGTTTCTCGATTGAAATTTAGCACTACATCACCTGTTCACCAATGGATACTTCACTGCAGTGAATGGGTGCCGTCAGAATGAGAGTCCAAACAGCTGATAAAAACATCATAACAATCCACAAGTAATCCACACCAGTCCAGTCCATCATTAAACGGCTTGAGAAGCCAAAAGCTGCATGTTTGTAAGAAACAAATCCATCTTTCAGATGTTTTTTTAAATTCTGGGTAAATTAGAGTGCATAATATCACTTTTTCTGGTAAAAAGTTTTCTCGTCTGAATCAGGAGAGAAATATGCACAAATCAAGCACTGTTTACAAGCCAAAACTGTTCTAAACAAGTATGTGTGTGGATTTTGATATAAGAGGACAACAGCGGATGGACTTTTTCACTGGAGGAAGCGTTATTATGCCTAAAGTTTTAAACACCTTAATAATTTATTTGTTTCTTACAAATACACAGATCAGCAAATTGTTTATTTTGGGGTGAACTATTCCTTTAAATGCTGTTTTCACAGAGCTAGCATAACATAAGTCTGAAGGTGATTTTTATTTCATGTATGAAGTCAGTTCTCAGTGAGTTCACACAGGTGTAGTTCATTACATTAACCATGGACGTGATCCATGTACAATTGAGGTCAAAAGTTTACATACACCTTGCAGAATCTGCAAAACATTAATTATTTTACCAATATAAGAGGGATCATACAAAATACATGTTGTTTTTTACTTAGTACTGACCTGAATAAGATATTTGTTTACACATAGTCGACGAGAAAATAATTGTTGAAAAATTATCCCGATCAAAAGTTTACGTACGCTTGATTGTTAATACTGTGTTTTTTTTGTTTAGTGATAGTTGTTTATGAGTCCCTTGTCCTGAACTGTTAAACTGCCTGCTGTTCTTCAGAAAAATATTTCAGGTCCCACAAATTCTTTGGTTTTTCAGCATTTTTCTGTATTTCAACCCTTTCCAATAATGACTGTATGATTTTGAGATCCATCTTTTTGCACTGAGGACAACTGAGGGACTCAATATGTAACTATTACAGAAGGTTCAAAAGCTCACTGATGCTTCAGACTTCCAGACTGATGCTTCAGTCGTAAAAAAAAATTATGGTTTTTGAGGAAAACATTTCAGGACATTTCTCCACATAATGGACTTCATTGGTGCCCCGATTTTGAACTTCCAAAATGTTGTTTAAATGCGGCTACAAAGGGCTCTAAACAATCCTAGCCCAAGGAAGAAGGGTCTTATCTAACGAAACGATCTGTAATTTTTTTTTGGAAAATAAACATTTGTATACTTTTTAAGCACAAAAGCTTGTGTAGCACAGGCTCTGGGATGCGCGTCCACGAGGCGGAACTACAGACTCAGTGTTTACAAAGCGAACGCGCAAAGACTAAGGAAGTTCAGTAAGTCAAACGCTGTTTACAAACAAAAAGGTACAAAGATGTCGGACGATTCTTAAGTTGTAGGAGAAAATGAGATGGAGTCTTTCGCCATACTCTACCTTTTTGAGTCGGAGTACACAGACGATGTACTTGTGGTGATTCGTAGCATCGTGGACGCGCATCCCAGAGCCTGTGCTACACAAGCTTTTGTGTTAAAAAAGTATAAAAAAATTTATTTTTCAAAAAAATGATTACTCGTTTCAATAGGTAAGACCCTTCTTCCTCGGCTGGGATCATTTAGAGACCTTTGAAACTGCATATAAACTACATTTTGGAAGTTCAAAATCAGGGCACCAATAAAGTCCATTATATGGAAATATCATATTGTTTCATTTAGTACTGCCCTTGAGAAGCTAGAGACGATATTTGCATGTGTCCCAGAAGACAAAATAAGTTAAATTTACCCTGATCTTCAAATTTAAAAATTTTTTACACTCTGGCCATTTCCTTCTGAAGAACAGCGGGCAGTTTGACTGCTCATAACAAACAAGTGACTCATGAACAACTATCACTAAACAAAATGAAACAAAACAAAAAACTGCTGTGGATCACTCAGGTAACAACCCAGTATTAAGAATCAAGTGTATGTAAACTTTTGAACAGGGTCTTTTTTTTTATAAATTTAACTATTATTTTTTTGTGGACTACATGTAAACATCTCTTATGTGAAAAATCGTATTCAGATCAGTACTAAATAAAAAGTAACAAACATTTTGTATGATCCACTGCAATATGTATGTAAACTCAACTGTAAGTGTACAGGACCACTGTACATACATCCTTATAAAATGCTACATTATAAAAACGCAGTTGTACTGAAATAATTTTACAGAAAGTCACGTAATCAGTTTCTTTGTTTATTGAGACACAAAGCTGAATGATTTGACTGCTGCATTTCAGTCAACATGACATAAAACACTGGCACGTTACAATGTGTCAATCTCTCATTAGCATTAGTGTGCTAGCAGCACTGAAACAGCAATGAACACACACTGTAAACACCTGGAAAGATGTTTTTTTACAGGAAATATGCTTGTATCTTATATCACATACAAGTATATCACATTCAGTTTTGTTAAACAAAAAAGGGAATGTGTAAGCACCGTTCAAAGGTGGTACACTAATATGCATTTGAATGGCACATCAGTGTATAACTGGAAGCAAAAAATGTGTTGCTCTTCCCTACAGATAATAACATGTGGTGACTTCTAGCTGATTGTCTATTGAAGCACATATTTTTGGTTAGGTTGTGTACAATGACACGTTGAACATGTCCGGTTCGTATGTCCCTCCAAAGGCCACAATAAAATCTGAAATAGATTTGTATCATTTCTCTCCGTTCCAAGTACAATCAACTTGCAATGACATGAAGATTAACCACATTTCAAGTGAAACTAAATTATTTCTTTGTTGTGTTTATGTATGTGATAATATTCAGGATATTCCCAACTTCAGCTTGGATATTTCAACTGAATAAATGGTATACATGTAGTATTACACAACAGAAAACAATTAGACAATCAAAACTTCATCTTTAGTATGCATATTTATAATGCTAGATCTAAAATATACTTTCATACATCATAAAAACATCTGCATATTTCAGTATTTAAATCTCAAGGGATATGGGTAAAAACATTGAAACTATCACAAAAGTTGCCTTCATTAGTAGAATCTTTATGTTAATGGGAAAACCTGAAATGGATTATGGGTACTGTAGTTGTAAGCAGAGGAAGAAAGCATTCCCATCATGCCTCCTCTGCCGTGTATATACGGTACATCAACGTGACGATTATTGCGGCGACAGCAGGTATCAACCAGTTTGACCACCAGCTGGAACGAGAGACCAAATGGAAGGTTTGGAACAAAGCACTTGGTAATTAACTTGAATAATTTATTAGAATCTTGCTATTTCTGTACTACAATGGAAAGTTTCTAACAAGAATAAGAGAAAACAGACATGATCACTCAAACAACAATAAAACATGAAGTGTGTTACAAGTTACAACATATCACATTTCTTAAAAATGTCTTAACTTTTAGCATTGTGTGATTTACGTTTATATAAAAACCTTAGGCATAGTATTTGGATATTCATTTGAACTCACCTTGTGCTTTCTTGTACGGTTGTTACAAGTGATTCCTGTTAAACAGAAAACCAAATGCGTGTTTAGCGCCCAATGTAAGTCCAAAACAAAGACAGTGCAGTGCATTTGAAAAATGATTTACGTACCGGTGGTTTGGCAAGCTTGTCCCTGTCATCCTGCAAAAAAAGCAGAGGAGAAGAGGCGTGAATAAAAATATCACAGCTTTTTTCACACACTGACAAATCAACAAATGAATTAGCATGTCTTACAGAGCACACACTTACTGAGCAACACATAAATCAACTTTATAGTGGTTGTCAAAATAACTACTGAACAGGTTTGAGCAAAATTCTGAATGTATATATGTATTTCATATATGTAGCTATCTATAGTGTGTGTAAATACATATAATTACTGTTCATTCTATTTTATGTTTTAAAAAGAAACCTCTTCAACTTAACAAAGCTGCATTTATTTAATCAAAAATACAATAAAAACAGTAATATTCTGAAATGCTATTATTACATTGTATTATAACATTTCAATTATAATTTATAGTAAAATGTAATTTTTTCAGTATTTTTTTTCTGAATTTTCAGCATCATTACTCCAGTCTTCAGTGTCACATGATCCTTCATAATATGCTGATTTGCTGAAACATTTATTATTATGAATGTTGAAAATGTTTTTTTCCCCCCCAGAATTCTCTGATGACTAGAAAAGTTAAAGAGAGTTCAAAAAACAGCATTTATTGGAAACAGAAATCATTTGTAACACTACAAATGTTTTCAAGTATACAAAATATTTCAAGTATATTTTTTAAAAGTATTTTGCTAAATTAAAATATTTATTTCTGCAAAAATCAAGTAAAACGCCTTTAGTTTTTCATTCTGGCTTAGTGATGTGATGCTGTTTTTGAAATTGGAGAAGATTAAATATTCTCTTAGAGGATTTACCAAACGTTTTCATTCAGCATGGACTTCAATGATTTTGAAAAGGGCGTAACTCTTCCCCCAAACTAAAATTAACAGTGAAGCTAAAAAAGGCCTGTGCGCATTGTAACGGTTAACACAATCAGACACAATGGGCTAACAGTGATGTCAAGTAGTTTCCCATTATCTGTAATATCAAATATTTGTAATTTAAAGTAATGTAGCCTAATGAATTTACATAACATAAAATAAAAATATATTGAAACTATATACTATAAGCATGAAATATAAAAATATATTATTATTATTATTTATTTAAAAAAGATATATTATTTGATCATCCAGTTTACTACTTCATTTTAAATTCAGGAATTGTACTGGAATATAAAAGTCGTTCTTAGTTCAGTTCTTAAGTGTGTATAGCCCTTCTCCATTCCTGTGACAGAAACAGTCTGATATAGTATCTGTGCTGAATCCAGCAGCATTACAGAAATAAAAATGGATTCCAGGTTATTGATAGTATCTCAAGCCCCTGTAGGTCTAGGAACACATCTCAGATTTCATGAGATGATTGTTTTCTTTGTTTTTTTTTTTTTTTTAAATCACATATGTGCTTATTGGCATCCACTGGTGTGATCTCATAACTTGAAACTATAAATCGATAATGACTTAATGACTATTCATGCCTTTTTGTATACCAGTGCTGACTGATGGCTGCAAAGCAACACATGCAAAACAGACTTTGAAAAACATGCAGGGTTCACTTAAAATCACAACCACTGAGAGCTAGCTTTTTAGTTTTTTTTCCTACTTTCAGTAAGTGTAATACTGTGAATACGTGTTTGAATCCATTTCTCAGAAAGCACACAGGAACTTCATCAGCTGTGTTTGACACTATCTGATGTCTTCATGCTGTACCAAAACCACAGAAAGGCCTTCTTCACACTACTGCTCAAAAATAATACTGCATTCTGGCAGACTTACTGGATGCAGCTCTCCTATAACCATAGAACTGGACATCTCGCGAGCATCTGTCGAGTGGCCGACATCTTCGAAACTCTCTGTGGCGTCTCCACCCGCCTGTTCTCGCAGCACCTCCTCTCCGCCCGGGTGCTGTAGACACCAGAAAATCAGATTATCAAGATGAAACTCGAAGGCAAACCTAGTAATGCTGACTTGTAATACCCTTTTGGCCTTTGAAAAATGTTGCCTAGGAAATTATCAGTTGATTTAAGTGTCAACAGTGCAACTTAAAATATCTTGGGTGCACATTTTAATCTAGCAAGTGTTACTAGATTAGGTAGTTCTCTAGATCTAGATCAAATGGAATGTTAGGTTAAGGTGGTTATAAAATCTGTCACATCTACAGCAAGGTAGCGTGTGATGGAACTACTGCTTCCCTTCACATAAATCTGAGCAATATTAATTAAAATATGACTGTGCATTTGATCTTTAAACAAGTTATATTAGGTTATATTAAATATATTTTAGCATAGTTATTACACTAATGCTAACTCCACACCTAACACAGTAGTTGGCAGCTGATGTAATCTCTTCAGTCAAACTTTGAGGGCACTTAGCAAAGGTCACTCCATTTAATACTTACCTTAAGCAGTGCAAACTTCCGTACTAGGAGTTTTAAACTTTTTTTTTTAAATGTATTCATTTATAAACACTATAATGCATGTATATATTAGTCCTAATATTACATAATTCCAGTGCAAAGGTGTTGTTTGTTTACACAATGCAATACACGTAATGCATGCATTACACAATTACAAAACGACAATACCTTAATGCGAAAAACATTTTAAGATGTGTTTCAGAACTCACCTCCTCGAGAAACTTTGTGACGTCGTACACTTTATTATGAATGATAATCCATGTGCTTTTAAAAGAGTTCCGTTCCTCCACCTCTGACAATCGATAATATTTAACACCCTTTCCGTCTGTCCCGGTGTTTTCCATTGTTTTTTTTTTTAATGTGTGTCTATTTGTTCAGAAGGTTAGAGAAACTCTCCAAAACTCCCTTCCGAATCGATCAACTCACGTACTTCTATACTGGACTTACCAACAATTGTATTTCCCAACTCGCCAGGCAACGCCTATTCCGCTCAAGACGAAATCTGATTGGTTGATATCACGCTCTTGTTGCCTAGCGTGTCTGTTTTGATTGGACCGAGGGCTGTCAATCAGCTCATTGAGTCATATGTTTCAGTGAAGCGCACGAAGTAACTCGGCAGAAGTTCACGAAAGTTCACGAGAGCATAGTTCTCACGCAATACGGAAGCGTTGCAGTTTATCGCCATCACGTTAATCTAGTGATGTCCGTTAGTCAAGACGAAGTGGGTTGTCCTTAAAGCCATTTTAGCAGCCTGTTGTTGATCTTGTTTAGGTGTTTCAGTTAGATAAGCGTTTATTAACTTGAAACACTGGCACGCTAGCCTCAATGACTCCTCACTCTTGCCGCCAGAAGTAACGTTACCTCAGCACTTATTGTATAACCTAGTTTTACCAAACTGAGGTAAAACTAATTTTCTTTCTTTCTTTCTTTCTTTCTTTCTTTCTTTCTTTCTTTCTTTCTTTCTTTCTAAGTAAACACACGTATTACGCTTCCGTTTCTTTCATAGATAGAGTTATAATAGAGTTTTGTCTCATCTGAGGTAATTACTGAATGAATGGGCGCACAATTTAATTTTTTTTCTTTGTATAAAATAGTCTCTTATTAACCAATAATTGCTCATTTTGGTTACAGATCAGTGACTGTATTGTTTTGGCCAAATTAACCCTCAATTTTCCTTTCAGAATGAGTGGAAGTGGGGCACAGTCTTTGTTTTTCCTCGATCTTCCGGACCTGAGGAATTTATGTTGTGTAAATCTGTTCTTTCCGAACAGTAATGATGAAGGAGAGTTGAGAAACAAACAAGTGCAAACCTGCAGGTGAAAAGAAATATAATGTGTGCTGGTTATAAAACTGTAGTTTTTCTTTTTCACATATTTACTAGATTTGTGGTTGACCTAGAAGTTGTATCTTTATGTGGCCCTGGACCACAAAATTAGTCATAAGGGTTTTTTTTTTTTTTTTCTGAAGATTAATACATCAAAGTCGAATAATTAAGCTTTCCATTGATGTATAGGTTTGTTAGGATAGGAAAATATATGGCCGAGATACAAGGGTGCAAAAATAAATAAATAAAAATAAAAAAATCAAATTTAAATTTGTCCAACTGAAGTTCTTAGCAATGCATATTACTAAGCAAAAATCAAGTTAATTTATATCTACAGTAGAAAATTTGCTAAATATCTTCATGGAACATGATCTTTGCTTAATATTCTAATGATTTTTGCCATTTAAAAAATCTATAATTTTGACCCATACCATATTGCTGGCCATGCTACGTATATGACTGGTTTTGTGGTCAAGGGTCACATGATGTAATTAAAGGCACATTTAGTGTAATTAGACCATTGCTATTAGATCTTTATATATCTAAACTATTTATTTCTTTTTGAGATTTTATGGCTTTTTCTCATTTACATGAGTTTTGGAAACGCCATACAAAAACATGCCTGTTTTCATGCAATTCACCAAGAATCAACACTTTGAAAAAAAACAAGACAAAAACAACACATTTACCCATTTTATCCTCACAAGGGTTTGAGAAACTAAAAGCATAAAAGCAGAGGCTATTTACACCAAGTGCAAATTGAGATAGATAATATTTGAAAATATTATTTAAGTACAAATAATGATACATACTGTACCATTTATACTTAGCTGTAGTTTTGTGCACTGCACTGTGCAAACAGTCACTACAATAAGCATTAAAAAAAACATCAAGGACATTTTTAATAAAAATATTGAGGTCAAATTAACCCCGATCACAAAAGAAAGATCTTTTTTAACGCAATAGGAGTTCACATTTTAACACTTTTATATTTTATATCTCTTACCAGCTGCAATAGATTTTATGTGTAGTTAGTGTTTTTCATGTTGTAGATTTTTGGCAAATTGCATGGAGGCTAAAAAGGGTCAGTTTTTCAGGGCTACCCAGATGTTTCAACACAACAGCAGGGTTAAGTATATAAAACAGTACACCACTGCTTCGGCCTGTGAAATCAGCTGAACAGACCACATTGCTGTTTTCTAGAATGATTATAGAATATTTTATTCTATATTATATAATATTAATATATCATTATATATTATAT
>JAHKKF010504748.1:0-14598 GCA_019740295.1 Labeo calbasu
GGAAGATTTATAGCAACGCTTGCATACAGATGCAGTAAGGTAAGTTCGTTTACCTTTATCATCTATTTTGTATGCAAAATAATGCCATATTTCACTTCTACTGTTGTCTTTATTTACTAGTTTCGGGCGAGTTGGTGGAGTTTCATCTGTTTGACGATCCATCGTGTTGTTCTGTTGTCCTGTTTACCGGTTTCGCAGTAATTTGGGAAGCACTACAGGTAAACTTCGGAACAGCAGCGTATGAAATACCGAACTGGGCAAAATGATGATATCGAACCGTTTGAAAAATAATATATACCGGTATTTTTCCCTACTTTGAACTAATCTTTTGAGTCAGTGATTCAATGATCCATTCATAAAGACAGCCACTTGCTTCGTGTCTAAATGAATCAGCCATGAATTGTTTGAATGAATGATTCAATGAATCACTCTTTACCACAGGGACTTGCCACCACCTACTGGTGGATTTACTGTCATATTTAACTAACCATGACAAGCCTAAGCAACACCTGCACAGAAACACACTAAAAATACTGTTTAATTAATGTTATCAACAAAAATCACAAAAATATCGAGATATCACTTTTTGTCATTATCACACACCTTTACATTCTAGTGAATCTGTTCATCATAAAAGGCCCTCTCTCACATATTTACAGTTGGAAAGTCAGATTTATTATAATAAATTGGTTCATTCGGACAGTTCTTATAAATGAACATAAAAAAAATTGTGATTCGAGTCCCTGTGCAATGCTTTTGACTCATTGAGGTGTTTGGACAAACTCATTCAAAATCTCTTACTGTTTCAAATGTGGATGATTACATTTTATCACTGCGTAGTTATTTTTGTATAGCCTACAAAAATCTGAATCACTCTGAGGTGATATGTACTTTGATAAGTAAATTTTGAATATTTTAAAATGTTTTTACTACATCTGCGCAGCAGCCACCAGCGATAATTCAAATCTGGGTGTTTAGCCAGATGACTCAGAAATCTTTTGATGATCATGTTTATATAACTAAATGTTACTAAAATTGATTTTGTCATGAAATACTGTTTTGACCCAGATATCCCAGAAGAACGCTACACAGATGACAATAAACAGCTGTTGCTTTATCAAACCCCACAGGGCATTTGGAGACCTCACATAACACCATGTAGTTAACCTTACACGATCAATCATTATTTCATCAAAATCATGGGGCTGAAGTCGTTTTCATTGATTTTGCAAACTGCCAGCACTCTACATTGAATGGAGGTCATAGACATCACTGAACTGAGAGAAACAGAGCGTATATGGAGACACTAAACTACCAGCATACTCATTAACATATGATCACTAATTTAGGGTCTTTATTCATTTTACAAAGCTATAATCATCCTTACAGTGCACTTCATGAATTAAACATGAGAGGGCACACAGCACCAGCTGTTATAAACCCAGGGTTCAAGTGATCAGGACAGAAGCACAACCTGCAATTATGGCTGAATCTCCTTCACTTTTTATCTGGTTAAAAAGGTTGAAGGAAGTGTTTAAGAGGAAATGATTTATTAAAGAGGATGTATAGCACAAAAGTACAGATAGGACTGGTTATTCATTAATGCAAAAGGAGAAACTCAGAAACTGAACATTTAAAATGCATGATAAACAAACTATTTTATATCTGTTCTAGATACACCAGTTTCTTGAAAGAGAACTTTTACATTAACCCCTTCAGAGTTGATTGTCCAAGTGTTTACATGTGGCGTGGCTCATCCTTTAAATATGCAAAGCCCAGCATCTCTCTAAAAGCTCTCTGTTGTCATGTTATTTTTATAAGTGGCCATGTGCACTGTGCGCTGGTCCGAAAGAAATGACACATTAGGTTTAGGCCTTTGCTCTCCCAGAGCGCTATATAGCGTGTTTGTGTTTTTTATCATGTGGTATTAGTAAAACTGCATGTATTTTTAGCTCTGTTGCTAGCATCCGCACAACACTCGCACTGGGGAAAATCCTCTCTCAAAAGGAGGAAGCAATGTTATTGTTGAAAGGTGGAAACAGAGATGTAATTTGGAACTGGAAATAAAACCGATGACCGAGACGTATATTTTTAGCCGAATGGTAATCTGCTAGGAGTTCCTGGCATATGCCTGTGCTTCAGAATGTATTCATGTGACATTAGTCATAGTTTTTAAATCACTTTGTGTTGGACAGTAACTAACTAAAAGCAGCAACACTTCAGTAGTTTAACACAAGTTCAGTGCAACTGCTACAATAAGCAATACTTTCCAACAAGTTGCAGTGTAACAGTATTAGAGGTTGTGATAAAAAGGACATAGCGACAGATTCTTCCCTATACTGTGACATACATCTGTCACAATAGGCCCTAAAATTGTTTGTTGATGACCAAAACAGATTATCAACAAACAATTTTAGGGTGGGAACTTGGTTTTACCCATCAGCTGTTAATAGGATTTTGAGATAAAAATACACCTCTTGACCAAAAAAGGGCTGGGGTTTAAGTGGACCGAATATTGAAGTCACCAGAGAGTAGTCTGTCATTTTCACCTGAGGATCCTAATATGATTTTTGATTCAGTTATGGCAATATGGATCCCACTATGACATTTTAAATTAAAAAATAAGATACAAATATATCCATCAAAGTTGTCCTAAAACCAAAACAATACCCGTTCCTGTCTTAGAACAACTTTGATGAACTATTTTGATCCACTTCAAATGTTAACTACTGTATGTATATATATATATATGTGTGTGTGTGTGTGTGTTTGTGTGTGTGTGTGTAACAAACATTTTCATTTTGTGATGAATAGTTGACAGAATAATTAAATGTGCTCACATTTGTAATGGTGAACAGGGTTGCCAGGTTTTCACAACAAAACTACCCCAGGACAAAAAAAAAAACAAACAAACTGATGACAACAGTGTTAAAATAGCTCAATTCTGTGGGAAAACAACGAATGTGGAAACACTGGTGATGATTTGATTCATTCTAGTAAATCAGACCCATTATATTTCACGTCGAATTACGTCTAAATTTTATGTAATTTTTGTTAATAAAACATACTGCACCTTAAGTATCTTTAATGGTTGTAGTGTAACTACTTTAAATTATATCTTGTAGCTTGGAAAGCTACAGATTCAAAGTTCAGATTCACATGTTTATGGTTTCTGATGTTATTTAATGGTCACATGACATGCCAGTAAATAAATAAAGTATTTAATCTTTTATTAGTGAGGGTCTTGTTTTTGCTGTTAGACCTTAAGTTGGACTCAAACCACTTTAAATGCTATTATCCCCCTTTTTCCTGAACGCGGACGTCTGGTACGACTGGAACGATGCTTTACATTTCCGTTCTCTGGTGTTTCTAGTCAAAATAATATATCATTAAACCTATGAAAATGGTTTTAAAAAGCACATGGCACATGGTTTCATCACTTTACAGTGTCACAGTGACTTTTTGCAGTAACTCACATGTCATAGTTTAATGAGTAAGAAGAGGACATGAAGCGACGCAAGGATAGCTGCATTGAAAACAGATGAGAACACACATCCTACCAGTGTTGGGCTACTTTAAAGGAGAAGTTCACTTCCAGAACAAAAATTTACAGATAATTTACTCACCCCCTTGTCACCCAAGATGTTCATGTCTTTCTTTTTATCAGTCGTAAAGAAATTGTTTTTTTTAAGGAAAACATTTCAGGATTTCTCTCCATATAGTGGACTTCTATGGTGCCCTCGAGATTGAACTTCCAAAATGCAGTTTAAATGCAGCTTCAAAGGACTCTAAACGATCCCAGCTGAGGAAGAAGTGTCTTATCTAGAGAAACGATCGGTTATTTTCTAAAAACTTTACAATTTATATACTTTTTAACCTCAAATGCTCGTCTTGTCTAGCTCTGCATGTACTCTGTGTATTCTGGGTTCAAGACAGTTAGGGTATGTCGAAAAACTCCCATCTCATTTTCTACTCCAACTTCAGAATCGTCCTTCATCGCTGTTTTACCTTTTTTGTAGGATGTAGGATGATTTTGAAGTTGGAGGAGAAGTTTTTTCGACATACCCTAACTGTCTTGAACCAGAATACACAGAGTTAGACAAGCAAGAAATGTTTTCCTCGAAAAACATAATTTCTTTACGACTGAAGAAAGAAAGACATGAACATGTTGGATGACAAGGGGGTAAATTATCTGTACATTTTTGTTCTGGAAGTGGATACCCGTGAGTTGTTTTTCATGTCCAATCACGTGTTATTTAGCCCCTGGAATGCGAATTGTACCAGAGGAACTTTGGTTTTTTATATTGGGCTAGTTTTGACTAGAAAACCTGGCAACCCTGCATTCTATGGGCTCCCGATCGGTGCAAAGGTTGCAGGATTTTGTCTACAAAATGATAAGAGCAGACTCTTTTTAACAATTTATTTATTATATCACACACATTATTTCAAGTTAAGCGGTGAAAGCCATGTTTGGGTTTTTTTGTCATTGTTTATGCAAGTCATACTGCATTGCAGACACAGAGAGATTTGCTGGTATGCAAAACAAGAATTTCACAAGAACTCATTAAGCTTATTGCTGTTACTGTGCAGCTAACAACAGCACAGCTGAAACAGCTTAAACTTAAGTTTCAATTTCAGTTTAATTAATTCAATCAATCTTTTCATCTTGTTTTTACATGGATTTCTATTGAGATCAGAAGACGAAAGCACCCAAATGGAATTTAGATTCCATCATGGCGACACTCATCAGTTACTCAGGACAAAAAAGGTGGATAAAACCTTTGTGAATAAATCATGAATATTTAATTATATTTGGTTTATTTTTTCCAAAAAAATTGATATTTTATTTTTCCGAAATGTTTATATTTCAAATCCTCAAGCTTGTAATCCTGTAAACTTCTGTCCACAAAATGTTGAAAATTATGCAAATAAAATGTGTAAATATTGTAAACCTAGCGCACTTTGCATTTGTGAACCTTGCTGCACCAGAAGACATGGGAGTTTGCTGGATTTACTGTGAACCGAGTCGCTCTGAGACACTACAGTGGATCACATAGCAATTAACCTGCATCTTTCATTTGATTTGATAGAAATTATTATTAGCTTTTCATCAACTCACAAACCCACTGCACCTTCCTCATGAACCCAAGTTTGGAAAACTTACTCTAATGCATTGTTGTCTGAAAATACTAATAATACCTAAATATGTAAATGAACCTAAATTCATCAGAACCACCATAATGAAGTGAACTGGTTTGATTTGATTAATTGAGCATACATCATACTTATTAAACAAATGCACAAGGCACATACCATATAAATCCCACGCGGTGCTGGCACTGTGTCTGATCTATTTGTGAATATAGGTCACATTCAACAGCCATTCTTTCTAAGCCTTTCTCCTATGCAGAAATACAATTTTAGGGTGAGCAAGGCTATACCATTTCGCTTCAGGCTTCAAACCAAATAATGACGTCTCCGGGATGTCTCTAGTAATCTATTTGAATCAGTAGAAGCGCACCAAAACCAGATGCTGCAAGGCTAATGAGTCACAAAGCAACACCCCACCCCCTTCTACCCACACTTACATACACGCTCTCATTGGCCCAGATGAATCGGTTGTCTCAGTGTGAATCAGGTGTTGCTGATCGTCCGCTCATCCGCTCGCGTTCAAGCCCTGCATACAGAATTAGCCTTCAGAATGCTGCCTGAAGAATGTTAGCATGAGCCCAATAAAAAATAAATGTGAAGGAAAAGCAGTCCTTCAAATGTATAGCAATCCTACACGCCATGTTGGATGCTACATAATCTCTGTTTGATTACAAAACTACACAGCTTTTTTGTGAGGAAATGTAGTGCTGCTCCTCACAGGTCCCAGAGCTTATTAAGAATGGTTAGAAGTGAGAAACAGAGGGGAGTGGGATATAAATCATTCATTCTAGTCATGCAGCAAAACCAGTTCACACATATTAGAAAATGTGTTTCATTGATTAGATTTGCCAGTTCACTGTTACGAGACAAGCATTTGTATTGTTTTAAAGGACGCAATCCATATATTGCATAAAAACATGGAAAAGCATAATAGCATAATAATTAATTGCATAATAATGTTATGAAATGAATAATACTAAATGCATTTTAGAAGTGTTTGCAGACTATTGTGAGTCAGTGAGTAGATCTGGGAGTTATTTTTAACCATCGGTTTCCCTATTAAACAACAAAATTTTGCATTTGGCCATACCGCAGATCTTGATGATAAGACTTCAAAGCTCCACACAATGAACCGAATTCATCCTGGATTGGAACTGGGCCAAGAGGATGACTCAGTTTTGTATCATACCCTAAAGTGTGTCAGTGATGTTTCACATGAGTACACTATGAATATGAACACGTCTAGTGTATACAGGCTGTTACTCAGACTGAATGCATCTGAATGCATTATGTGCATCACTGAACAGATGTGCTAGAGGATGTGCTGGCTGGATTTGCTAGAATAGAATAGAATAGAATAGAATAGAATAGAATAGAATAGAATAGAATAGAATAGAATAGATCAGTCAGATATATGGAAAAATTAAAATATTGTAATATTTTTTTAAAAAGGAATTCTCATCAAGGCTATATTTATTTGATCCAAAATAGAGTAAAACAGTAATATTGTAAAATACTTTTAAAATTTTAAATAAGTATTTTCTGTTTTAATACACTCTAAAAAAAATGCTGGGTTAAAACATCCCAACTTGGGTTTTTTGGCAACTCAGTGTTGGGTAAATATTAAACAGAACACATGCTGGGTTCTTTTGACCCAGCTGGTTGGATTAAATGTTTTACCCAACATGCTGGGTTGTTTTATTTAAGTCTAATTGTTAACTATTGTTTAAAAATGATTATATCGATGGCTTTAATGGGCTTGAAATTAAAAATCTCACATAGAATCATAGAGGCAACAGCAATAATCAAAAGATGAACATTTATTATTTAGCAAGAACACCTATGGACAAATATATAACACAAATAGAATTTATTTTCGCGAATACACCGTAGTTTACATTATTGCATACATTTAAACTTATTTAACAATCATTTTAGAAATAACAAATGTAACATTTAAAAGTAGCAGTTTTAATTTAAGTGTATTCAACCGTTCTCTGTTATCACTATTCACAGAAATAGTGCTAATTCTTGTGCGGGTGTGTCGCCGAAATCTAAGTTGGTGATGGGCTGCTGTTTGCCAGGGGAACTATGAACCTCAGACCGCCACCTCACGTTTCATTTGTAGCTAAAAGATGCCGTGACTGACTCCATACCCTGCCCATAAACAAACAGTACTAAGATTAGAGAACATATTTTAGCATCAAATTAAAATTCAGTATTATTACGAATAAAATCAATTTATGTTATGCAAGGCAAAAGGTGTTTCCATCATGCAAAATGACCGCTGCTAACGCAGCTGACTGACATCTCCTCCTTGCATTCCGTAAAATAATATAATTTACAGCACAGTAAAGAAGACTTAATAAATGAAATAAAATGTATTCAAACCTTTATTTCACTGAAGAAGTGCACCAAATGGGCAGCGCTGAGAACCAGCTCCTGTAGAGAACCCAAAAAGCCCGCACTCTGACTGCAACTCAGCAGCTGGGTTGTTTCGTCTGACACAGGCTCAACCCAGCGGTTGGGTAGAAAAAAATAAACAATATTTAATAACCCAATAAAAATGACCCAGCAGCTTAGTTACGGAAAAACTACCCAGAACAAGCTGAACACAACGTTTGGGTTAAAAAAATAGCCCAGCATTTTTTAGAATGTACACAAGCCAAGAAAATATATAATACTGTTTTAGTGGTTTATGGATAATTTAATAAAAAAATCGTACATATTGTGCCTTTAAATGTGTTTTAGTTTTGTCACATTATCAGACATTATCTGTCACTAGAAATCACGTTATATTGGATCAGTAAATGTCAAAGAGCATGCGAGAGGCTAGCATAGCAATGAGGTTAAAAGCTGTATGCTACGACCTCACTTGGCCTTAAACCAAATTTAATTAGCCATACGTTTAGTGATGTGAATAAGCATTTTATGTTAAACCTGGCATGCTGAAGTCAAGCCTGCTTTGGATAGCTGTGGCCTAGATTACAGTCATAATTAATTTAGTGGTCTATGATTTATGCTCATTTTGTCATCTAATATGGCTAAAACTCTGGGCTTTCAGAACAGTCAATCTAATGGGTACTTGTGTTTCCTAATAAAAACTTTAATCATGTGGAGCAATTTCTGTTACAATAATAGACTGTACGTTCTGTTACATGGCTCAAAACAGTGCACTGACTGTGTACATGGGCATTTGTTGACTCTGTTCACCCACCCACCTGATTTGAGCTCATATCAGTAACTGATGATCAGTCCTGTAATTATGCCCTCATAATTACTATTCATCCAGACAGACAAAAGATGTTAATAAGCAGCTTCTTCAAATCACAATGCATCCCATTCATAGGTATTCTTGGATGGAATTCAGTACAGTAATTATTCAAAACAACACCAGGCCTCTAAAATGAGGGGGTCAACCTGCCTTATGAAAAATGAATCTCAGAGTGATGCAATTCAAGTGTAAGAGAAGGCAGTATCCAGCTAAATTCACCAAGCAAAGCCTGTTCTGAGGCATATGGATATATTTGTATGACTGTTAAAAAATAAACTGTCTTGACTAATCGTGTCTCATTAATAATCTAATCTGTCACATTAGCATTGCTAAATAAAAACACAGTATCAATTTTTCTGTAAGTGTGGGCTATTTGTAAATGTTATCGGTCTAGCTTCCTGTGTCATCTGCTTCCAGCTATTTTTATCTAGTTGTACAAAACAGCTTGTTTTGCTGCTTGATATTGCAAATTGGTGTGACTTACCATATCATTAAAGTATTAAAGTATTGTTTTAATTATGAACACACTGGTTTGTAGTGCAAACAGTTTTACCCTTTACCTCACTTTGTTATTCTTCTCGTCACTTCCCTATGGCGGCTAATAAACCGGAAGTCTCGCACACTCACAGAAAACGGCTTACTCACGCGTTGAAGAATAAGGTGGATATAAAACAGTTAGTTCCTGTTAAAACTGCACAAGCGGCGTTCCAGTAACGTTAGTACTGATGTTTTGTATCAATCCAATTCTATTTTCACTACAAAAATGCTTCAGTGGTTTGCACCACTGTAAAATATTCAACGCCACGACAAAAGACATTATATTTTACCTGAGCTGTGACTGTGAGTTCGTTGAAGATCTTGAAATAATGCCGGGAAGTATGTTTCTCATGAGCTGTCCTCCTCGCTTGCTGCACTCAGTCGCGAGTAAAAAAAAAAAACGGGACCGTTACGAATCGATTCACGAACAAACGACTCTTATGAACCGGTTCTTTTGGAATCAAACGCATATGACCAGTGTAGCCGGATTCCCTAATCGAAAACGAATACTCCCCTGTACGATTTACAGCAATATCAAAGAGAGAATTTATTTATCCACCTTATTTTTGCCTTAAGACCGGGCCATTTGTAAATTTTATGTGCGAGGGTTCGGGTCAGTTTCCGGCTATTTTTAGCTTTACAAAAGAGCTTGTTTTGCTTGGTTTTGCAAACTGGTGAGTCTTACCATATTATGTTAATGTATTATCGTAATTATGAACACACTGGTTTGTAGTGCAAACAGTTTTATCATTGCACATTGTTATTCTTCTTATTTCCCTATAGCAGCTAATAAAACGGAAGTCTCGCTCAGAAGCTTACTTCCATGTTTAGGTGGATATATTTAATAATATGTAAGTAAAATTGACCAAATGAATCGGAATTGAATCAAAAACATTATTGAGCGAGCGCTAGGCAGCTATCATTTCCCACTCCAACAATACTGACCACATTAGTTAAGATACTCAAACGCTGTTAAATAAAAAGTGCAGTAGCAAGAAAAAACATTTTATTTTTGAAATGTGTGCATCTTTAGTCATTTGGGAGGGAAAATATACAAATATTCTGAAACGCTTATTAAAATTATAATTGATCCACTTGATATTTAGGAGTAGGATAGACAAAATGCATTTGTGTCTAGGACAATTGCAAATCTTTACCTGAAACATTTTTTCACACAAAGCTTATCATTCCCATAATTTTTCTTTTTTTTTTTTTACCTGAGGTGTTTTTGCAAAGAGAGAACCATACACTAGTTTAATCATGAGTAACATTACACATTACCAACGCCAATAGAAGTAGTACAGCCTTGAAAGAGTCACAAGTAAAAATACAATAGTTCAAAGTGCAAAGACAAAGGGTTGAGGTGTCAGAGGAACAACAGTTAATATATAAACAATAGACTGTGAGATAAAACAGAACACTGGTTTGTGCTGTGGGCAAGACAGAAAGTTCCACCTATTGTTCTCCTTTCCTTGCATTCATTGTAAAGGCTCACAAGTCTTAGAAAGCACTATGACTGACTAAAGATTCAGCTTTTCTGTGTGCGATTTTGTGAGGGTGTTGTGGGTGTTCCAGTTTTACTGTGCTCTGCCCGCTGCTGTCTGGCTTGTAGTTCCTTTACCTCCGCCAGAACCTCTCTAGCTTCTCGCCAAGAGGAAATGGCCTCTTGTAAGAGGCGCTCAGCTGCTGCCCGCCTGCTGTCCCAGTCCAAAGCTTCGCTGAGAGGAGAATCAGTACCCTTCATGCTTCTAAAATGAGGCGAGTTAGAGATCCGAAAAAAAGCAGAGTCTGTAGACTTCATATGGGGCGAGTTCGAGCCAGTGGACAGAGGCGAGTCTGAACCTTTAATGTGGGTCAAATCGATGCATTTCGTATGTGGTGAATTTGATTCTTTTGAATCAGGTGAATCGATGCTCTTTGAGCGAAGCGCGTTCTTGGAACGAGGGGATTTGGATGACTTAAAGCGGGGCGAGTCCTTTGACTTCACCTGTGGCGATTCTTTCCCTTTGGAACCAGGTGAATCTTTCGCCCTTACTGAGGGTGAGTCTATGCCTTTGCTGTGGGGTGAGCTATGTGAGCTTGAGCCCTTGGAGTGTGGTGAGTCAGAGCCCTTGAGGTGGCGGAGACGTGGGGAGTCAGTGCCTCTTAAGTAGGGGTAAGATCCCATCCTTCCCCGATGGGGTTCCTGTTCCTGAATCTCCGCTAGCAGCTCTTGAGTCCTCTGTAGCCGCTGGCTGATTAGTTCCTGCAGGTGGCCTGTGGGACTCTGGGCCAGTGTTGGCTGGAGCCCATTCTTCTTGTTTGGTTTCCTCTCTCCTCGGGACAGAGCGTCATCCATGGAAGCACATCGGTTACGAACCTGAGCTAACTTCTTTTCGTTTTGAGGTGTGTGAGGCTGGTTTTCATGGTTCCAGGAGAACTCGCTCCTGCGTGGCAAGCTGCTGGTTTTTACCTTGCCGTCTGTAATGGAGGTCGGCGGCCTGGATGCATCAGTGCCAGCACGTCGACGGCCGGAAGCCAGCTTATCCTGATGGTCCTTCAACCACTCATCCTGATCATCATCAAGCATACCAGCATCCTCCTCATTCACCAAATCTAGTGTCAGCATTCCATCAGAGGAAGCAGAGGCCTAAAACAGGAAAGCATGAAACAATTTTTTCTATTATTTAGGCGCTTACTATAATTTACTGATTTTTGTTGTGCCAGATATGCCTGACTTATAACAGATTCAATAAAAAAAAATGTTATTAATATAAAATATTAAACCAAATTTGTGACCCTGGACCACAAAACCAGTCGTAAGTAGCACATATTTATAGCAATGGCCAACAATACAGTCAATTTTTCTTTTATGCCGAAAATCATTGGGATATTAAGTAAAGATCATGTTCCATGAAGATATTTTGTACATTTCCTACCATAAATATATGAAAACTTACGTTTTGATTGGTAATACGCATTGCTAGGAACTTCATCTGGACAAATTTAAAGGTGGTTTTCTCAATATTTTGATCTTTTTTGCACCCTCAGATTCCAAATGTTCAAATAGTAAAGTCTTACTATTTTAAATTAATTAAACTAAATTTAAATGAAATGTTCTCTATTTTAATGTTTTAAAATTTTATTATTTCCTGTAAAGACAAAGCTGAATTTTCAGCGTCACATGATCCTTAAAAAGTACTGATGATTTGGTTCTCAAGAAACATTTCTTATTATTATCAATGTTTTAAACAGTTGTGCTGGTTAATATTTTTGTAAAACACATGGTGCATTATTGTCAGGATTCTTTTATGAACAGAAAAATCAGAAGAACAGAATTTATTTGTAATAAAAAATCATTTGTAAAATTATAAAGTCTTTACTGGCACGTTTAATCAGTTTAATGCATCTTTGCTCTTTGCTGAATATAAGTATAAATTTCTTTAAAAACATCTTACCCCAATGGTGGAGTACATTAAAAAAGGATTTTTTAAAATAAAAAAATCAGCATTTATTTGAAATAAAAAGTTTTAAAAGTTTTGATTAGATTAATGCATCTTTGCAGAATAAAGACAACTAATAAATAAAACTAATTTCTTTTTTTAAAAAGTCTTATTGACCCCAACATTTTATATGGGGTCTTTAAAAGATTATGTCTTTCTTTCTTCAGTCGAAATGAAATTAAGATTTTTGAGGAAAACATTCCAGGATTTTTCTCCATATAGTGGGCCTACATGGGGATCAAAAGGTTGAAGGTCCAAATTGCAGTTTAAATGCAGCATTAAAGGGCTCTAAATGATCCCAGTAAGGATCTTATGTAGCAAAACGATCAGTCATTTTCTAAAAATTTAAATTTAGATACTTTTAACCACAAATGCTCATCTTGCACTAGCTCTGCGATGCGCATCCTTGTCTTCATGCATTACGTAATCACATTGGAAAGGTCACGCGTGGTTAGTTCTTCGTCTGTGTACTCCGGTTCAAAAAGGTAGGGTAGGGCAAAAAATTCCATTCCATTTTCTCCTCCAACTTTAAAATCGTCCGACATTGTTGTTGACTTTCTTTGTAAACACTGGGTCGGTACTTCCGCCGCGTCACAAGTGACCTTTACACCGTGACTATCTAATCTATCTAAGGTCGAGCTAGTGCAAGACGAGCATTTGTGGTTAAAAAGTATATACATTTCAATTTTTTTTTTTTTAGAAAATGACTGATCGTTTCACTAGATAAGACCCTTATTCCTCGGCTGGGATCATGCAGAGCCCTTTGAAGCTGCATTGAAACTACAGTTTGGACCTTCAACCCACTGGCTCCCATTGAAGTCCACAATATTGAGAAAAATCCTGGAATGTTTTCCTCAAGAACCTTAATTTCTTTTTGACCGAAGAAAGAAAGACATGAACATCTTGGATGACATGGGGGTCAGTAAATTATCAGGAAATTTTAATTCTGGAGTGAACTAATCTTTTAAAAGTACTTTGACAATTTAGATGCAAAATGACAGATAAATCAAATAACAGAATCCCAATCGTGGAGATACAACTGAAAGGTAAACTTTAATATTATGTGTAAAATGCTCTTAAATAGTTAGGTTTCAGTAAAGTTTTCTGGACTATCTGTTATGCAGTCAAGTTATAAATAGCTGTATATACATTTCATCCCTACTGCACCAACCACCCAGTGCCATGAAGTCAGTACATTTCCACTGGCACACAACAGTATAAACAGACAAACAACAACAGTCATCTAAATCAAAGTCCAAACAAGAATGCCACCCACCACAGCCATAAGATGACCCCGCGTGGGCAAACGGCGCCCGAGTGGGATCTTGGCCCGATCACGTGTAGGGTGAGCCAGAAGACTCTCCTCCTCAATCGTGACCTGCAGAGCAAAAACGAAACAAAACTGGAGCTGAGATCGTTTTTACTACATTAACACATTCATTTTCAGCAGCCTTATATGCCTTCTAATTTACACAACACAAAAGGCCTATATGACATCAAGTGTTAATTAGTCTCACTTTCATCTCAGTTTAATCCAGCAGTTGGTGGTGTGAAAATGAATTTGCAGATTTATAAATAGATGGTGCTATTTGCAGATCATGTTAAATGCACACAAGTGGGTTTCTGGTATATGAAATGCAGTGATTGTACAAGTGAAAACAAGACTGTGAGAAATGTTTTCCTACATATTCCAAGTTCTATTAAACACAAGAAGCTCATTTTAACTATTGAGGCTAGAGCAATAAAGAAGACATTAAAAAAACTCTCTTATGCTCAAGGCTGCATTTGATTAAAAAAATACAGTAAAAATTGTAATATTGTGAAATATTATTATAATAAAAAAAAAATGTTTTCTATTTTAATATATTTTAAAATGTAATTTATTCTAGTGATGGCAAAGCTAAATTTTCAGCATCATTACTCCAGTATTCAGTGTCACATGATTCTTCAGAAATCATTCTAATATGCTGATTTGGTGCTCAAGAAACATTTCCTGTTATAATCAATGTTAAAAACAGTGCTTTGCTAAATAGAAAAGTTAGTTCGATAAACAGAAATTTCAAAAGACCAAAAATATTTAAAATATATTTTTTGACAATGTCAAAGTCTTCACTGAAAGTCTCGATCAGTTTAATACATCCTTGCTGAATAAAA
>JAHKKF010504750.1:0-34594 GCA_019740295.1 Labeo calbasu
AATAAAGTAAAATTAAATCTGTGATGTCAGAGTCAATGATTTTATAGCTTTTGTGAATATTTTGAATTAGATTTTATTTGCATATTTTCTGCTTTCACTTTAATTTTAGTTAAAGTTTTAATAATTTACTTATTTCATTGGTTTTCATTTTTAAATATGTCTATATAGTTTTTATTAGTTTTATTTTAGTACTTTAAGTTCATTTCATTTTAGTTTTAGTTATTTTCTTCAAATTAAACTACACAAAAATTAGAATGTTGCCTTGGAAACTAGCTGAAATTAAGAAAAGGTTTATTTTTTGTATTTATTTCGGTTAATATTTATGTTGTAACATTTTTGTATATTTTTATTTACTATATATTTATTATTTAAAATATAGTTTCTTTTTGCAACTTTTCGACATTCATTTTAGTATTCACTGAGTTAGAATAGAATAGAATAGAATAGAATAGAATAGAATAGAATAGAATAGAATAGAAAGGTAAATTTATCATTTTCATTTAATTGTACTAAAATACCTACTGTAAAACTAAAACTGGGCAAAAGAAAAAGCTAATAAAATGGTAAAACACAACTCAATTACTAAAAACTTTAACTACAATTAAAATGAAAACAGAAAAATAAAAATAATATAAACAAATTCTAATATTATCTCAGTGATATGGATTTGTAATGACATGAGGGTGAGTAAACAACACACACCTGTCCCGTCATCCACGTTCTCCACCTCCATGACCTCTGTGTTGATTCGGCCTCTGAAGAGGTAACGAGGACCCTCGGTGGCCGTCTTACTGTTTTTCAAACGCCTGCAACAGAGCGCAGCACAGAACGTTCCTTTTGAGCTTCACTGTTATCTCATTAAAAACCAACACAGCTGGCAGCTGAAAGGTTTGACAGGTGAAAGTGAAAGCTCACCTGTTCTTCTTCTTACAGTACACCAGCAAGTTGTCAAAGAGGAAGAAAATGCGTTCCTGGATGTTCCCTGCAGAGATCTTCAGCAGAACTCCCTGCATGAGCATCTCCGTACAGCTGTCTGTGATGTTGGAGCCCTGAGAGAGGAAAATATATTTTTTATTTCAATGTTTTCCTTATTAAAAGAAACCAAAATAAACTAAAATAACATCTGTGAAGTTTGAGTTAATATTATTTTAGTGCCATTGATGCTTTTATAGTTTTTGTTAATATTTATAATTTTCTATTTTCAGGTCAATGTTGTTAAAGTTTTAGTAATTTAGCTGTGTTTTTGTCATTTTTATTGGTTTTCAGTTTTTAATGTCTATTGTTTTTGTTAGCATATTATTATTTTATTTATTTTAAGTATATTATTTATAGTTTTAGTTATTTGGTTCAAGTTAAACTAAACATAAATGAGAATGTTGCCTTGTAAACTAGTTGAAATTAAAAAAAAAAAAAAAAATTTTTTCAGTTATCAAATAAAAAATTAAATTAAAATAAAATAAAATAAAATAATACATAAATGAATTTATAGTTTTCGTTAACATTCTGAATTAGATTTTATTAGCACATATTCTGTTTAGTTTAGTTGAATTGAGTTACATTTAGTTGTGTTTTTGTCATTTTTATTGGTTTTCATTTGTTTTATGTCTATAGTTTTTATTATTTTTATTTATTAGTTCTGTGTCAGAAATAAGATAATTAAATTAAATTATTAAATTAAATTAAATTAAATTAGTAATTTAGTTGTGTTTTTGTCATTTTTATTGGTTTAGATTTTTTAATGTCTATATAGTTTTTATTATAAGTTTTATTTCTAGTTTTAGTTATTTACCTCAAGTTAAACTAAACAAAAACGAGAATGTTGACTTGGAAGCTAGCTGAATTTAAAAAATAATAATTTAATTACAATTAATTAATAAAATAAAATAAAATAAAAAATCTGATGTTGGTATTAAATGTCAATTTAATACTACTGATGGTTTCATTTTTTTTCAAGTAACACATTTTTTATTGTTTAAATTATAATTAAAAATAATTTCTGTGTCTGCAATTTTTATTGGTTTTCTTGTTTTCAAATGTCTGTGTAGTTTTAATTTTTTTTTGTTTTAGTTCATTTAGTTTTAGTTACTTCAAGTTAAACTAAACAAAAATGAGAATTTAGCTTTGGAAACCGATTTTTTTTAAAGTTTACGTTTTGTATTTTAATACTTTATAGTTTTAGTTTTAGTTAACAATAATTTATATCTATCAACAACATTTTTCTTCAATAAAAAATTTAAATAAAATAAAATAAATTACATCTTTGATGTTAAAGTCAGTGTTATTTTAGTACCATTAATGTTTCATAGTTTGTGTTAATATTTTGAATTAGATTTTATTAGCATGTTTTTGTTTTTTAGTTACTTTTTTTGTTTATATTTTTCTGCTTTAATATTAGTTTATCTCGGTTTAAATTTTTTTTTTTAAATTAGTTTTATCTATTAGTTGTAGTTTTAGTTATTTGCTTCAAGTTAAACTAAACAGAAATGAAAATGTTGCCTTGGAAGCTAGCTGAATTTTAAAAAGTCTTGCCTTTTATTTATTTTATTTCAGTTAATATATATTTTGTAACATTTTTATAGTTTTCATTTTACTTAATGATAATTTCTGTATTTACATATTCTAATATTAAATTAAAATATTAAAATTAAAATATTTTCAAAATAAAATATTTTCTTATTATTAAAATAAAACGTCCTTCCATGTCCTACAGCTGCCATACTAAGCGTCATAATTTCTCCCATTTATTAATTCATGCAAATGGTCCACCCCTTGCGTACTGCTCTGTCCCACACTTTGTCTTCTTTCCCAGAGTGCTCTTGGTCAGTCATGAACACTGCTTCACAAGACCTGCTGTGAAGGACACGCAGCTGCGCAGGAGGTCAACAACAACGAGCGACCAGCCACTGCTGGACACTACTGTGGAAAAACGACTCTCTCTGATCCCACCTCCACCCACAGCCTGTGAGAACAGACAACCTCTTCCTCTCCCCCAATTCCAGAACAATATTAATGCAGTGATGCATTTCACATCTAATAGAAGGTGAAGTTCATGATTACGCAGCAAATCTTAAACTCTTTGCTTTCGTTGTACGTGTGCGTGTAACGTCCCGTCAAAGGCCTCGTGGCCTCGTTTCCTGGATATGAAGTAACAGGAAAGCAAAAGGCCAGTAATAAAGCACAGAAGGCTAAAACAGATTCGGGAACTGCTTCCAAAAGGTCAGCGTGTGCTTCATAAAAGCGGTTTGGAAGAGTCGCTGCACTTAGAACAGTACGTACCAGTAAACGGCGCACAGAAATTTCACCGAAATATTCATTTTTGTCCTCTGAGAAAATTAAAGTGACAGCTCCAGCCACACAGACCAAACGTATATAATTTCTCGCCTACCAGAAGGGTGTGACGGCTCAGATACGTGTTATAGACAGAAACGATCTTGAAATTGTAGATCTTAAAACAAAATTCAGTCAACATCATTTTCGAAAACCCATGTCTGTCTGTTATAAAACATTCCACTATATTTCCCTCGTAAAATCCGACCGCCTGTTTTTCATTCTGCGGTATGTTTTTACAATGGTTGATGTGGACAGAGAAACCTGGCTGGGATCGTTTCAACACGCACCCTGAATGCTAAAACAACACGGCCTTTGTTTTGCAAAATTTCTTTTTAAAACACAAGGGCATGTGCGAGGCTGCTAGTATCAAAAGTCCACTTCGTTTAAAAATAGTTGCGGTCGTCGCTGTTTAATCTCCAAACATGCGAGGCTTGAACTTATTACGACTGCTTACAAATTCATTTACTTGCATTCTTGAATACGACATGGCTCAGTGACTCATGAAGCAGATGGGTAAACAGACTCAAACGGATGCAAGCATTAACGCTGTCCTGCAAAATATGGTCAAAAATAGATCCAGCGCCTGCTGTGAAGTGTCCATTTTGAGATTAGACAATGCTGAGGCTTAGTCCTAGTGATACAGGAAGTTGTACGTGAGACGGTTAAACTCAACACTCAGCAGAGAGACTTTCGTGGTTAACACACTGACCGCAACTGTTAACTCAGTCTAGTGCCACCATGCCAAAGTGACTCACACCTACCGCAGTGTCCCAACAACACCCACACTCACAAAACCCAGACTTTTGGACTCTGTTGAAGTCATAAATAAATAAATAAATTAGTACAAAAAACAACAACCATACTACAAAGTGTTTAAATCACTCGTTTTTTAACCCTGTTCCTGGAGATCTACCTTCCTGCAGAGTTCAGCTCCAACCCTGATCGAACACACCTGAACCAACTAATTAGTATCTGAAGGAGCACTTGATAATTACAGACAGGTGTGTTTGATCAGGGTTGAAGCTAAACTCTGCAGGAAGGTAGATTTCCGGAAACAGGGTTGGGTACCCCTGCTATAAAGAAACACTGTCCGACAGTGACACCATCATGTAGAGTTACAGCGGGAGTCAGCATCTCTTACGAGTTGTAGTGATGGGTCGTTCTTGAACAAATCTTTAATGTGACTTGGGAAGAACGAGTCGTCTCGGGGAGTGATTCATTCAGTTGCGCATGCGCAACATCCTATTAGATTCTGTACTGAAATTAGTTCACCTGTTTCGAGTCTTCGGGTTTCTCGAGAGATGAACTAATCAATTCTTTTTCCGGCTCACACTGCATTGGTTCATCTTACTGGGTAGTCACGTGATGAACAAACGACTCAAAGCCGAAAACTTGTCAGATAAGAGGTGAGGTGAGCTAGTCATAGACTAAAGACCCAGGTAAACAATTAATTAATCTTTTCTGTTTTTTATAGCATTATAGTTTTGTCTTGTTTGTAGTGTGATCAACGTTTGTGTAAGCAGCAGATGTGTTAGGGAAGTAACACATAACATTTTAATTATATTTTGCTGAAATGAATAAATGACTCAAAAAGATTTGTTCATTTTGCTGAACGAGACTCAAAGGTCCGAGTCGGTAAAATTTTCTTTAGTTTTTTTGAGGAAAACATTTCAGCATTTTTCTCTATATAATGGACTGATATGGTGCCCCGATTTTAAACTTCCAAAATGCAGTTTAAATGTGGCTTCAAACAATCCCAAATGCAGTTGCAAACAATCCCAGCCAAGAAAGAAGGGTCTTATCTAGCGAAACAATCGGTTATTTTAGTAAAAAATAATACAATTTATATACTTTTTAATGTCAAACGCTCATCTTGTCTTACTCTGCCTTACTCTAAATATTTGTTTTGGAAGTGGACTTCGCAAGTAAACAACTAATACACTTAGATAAAACTCCTTTGTTACGTCAAAATAAGACTTAGTCATGCTAATCATGCTAACAACATGCTAATCATGCTAGAAATATGTTCAACATGCTAACATACTAAGAAAATGCTAACAACATGCCAACAAAATGTTAATCATGCTAAAACATGCTAGCAACATGCAAAAATCTTTGTATATATTGTGTTTTGTTTTTCCTTCATTTTACGTTTTTGCTTTATATTTTATATTTTAAATATACATATTTTAAACTTTGTAGTTGTATTTTAATAGGTTTATTTCTATTTCCCATTTGATGTATTTCTATTGTTTTAGTATTTGATTCCTTCTTGCCTGTAAAGCACCTTAAACTGCATTAACTTGTTAGGAAATATTGCTTGATTTGCTAGAAATGTGCTAGCAACAAGCTAATCATACTCAAAAAATGTGCTAGAAATATGCTTATCATGGTAAAAACAGGCTAGCAATATGCTAATCATGGTAAAAACATGATAGCAATGGACTAATCATGCTAACAACATGCTAATCGTGCTAGAAACATGTTCAACATGTTAACCATGCTAAGAAAATGCTAACAAAATGCTGATCATGCTAAAAATGTGCTAGCAATATGCTAATCATGGTAAAAACAGGCTAGTAACATGTTAATCATGTTAGAAACAAATGCTAACAACATGCTAGCAATGTGAAAGTCACATGCTAACAATAATATGCTAATTATGCTAAAACATACCAGTAACATCAGCCCTCCAAGACTGAGTTTGGGCACCCCTGTGCTAGAAACATGTTAACATACTAGAAACATGTGCTGACAACATGCTAATCATGTTAGCAGCATGGTGGAAGCATGCTAGAAACATGTTAAAAACATGCTAGCTATATATGCTAACAAGTTAATCATGCTAAAAATATGCCGACAACATGCTAATTATGCCAGCCACATGCTAAATCATGTTATCAATGTGCTAAATCATGCTAGCAACATGTTATTAGCATCTATCTAATCTATCTGAATTTTCAAAGTTCAAGCTTTTACCACTTCTTCAAACTTTCAGCCAAGGCTTTTTCAAGCCAACTTCAAAGTTCGTTCGGAAACTTTACTCATCTAGTTATCAGTGTTGTGCTACTTCATGTTTTTGTGGGAATGGCAATACATTTTTTGAGGATTCTTTGATTAGAGAGTTCAAAAGAAAAACATTTATTTGAAATAGAAATCTTCTGTAACAATGTAAAGGTCTTTACTTTCATTTTTGATGAAGTTTCAAGCATCCTTGCTGAATAAAAGTATTAAAGAGATAGCTGAACTGTTTGGTTACTATTATTCTTCAGAACATCTTCTTTTATGTTCAACAGAAGAAAGAAACTCATACAGGTTTGGTGCAACGTGAGGGTGAATTATGACAATTTTCATTTTTAGGTGAACTATAATTAAATAGCAGTGCATATTTAAACATTTGTTAATTATATATGATTATCATAAACATTTAGCTAAAGTTCTCCTGTGTCTTTTATGGAAGAAAAGTCCTATGGATGTATACATCATGACAGAATTCACTCAGAAAGTTTTCTTTTAACTACTGTAGTCACTCTATTGTCTAAACTAATTCACGTCCCCATTGACGTTCATGTCCTAATCAGTGTGAGTTCACCATGTCTGTCTTTAATTTCACCTCTTTCTATCTTTCCCTAAAGCCACGAGAGCCCGCTCACATAAAACCTCTCTGGACGGGTCCGTTACATAAACCCCAAGCCCAGAACCCACACTGCCCGCACAATCACCGCCATTGTTACCCTTGGCCTGCAGCCCCATGCCCAGTCACACGTTATTAAGGGGGAAGTCTGGAGATAAATGAGTTTCGAACTGCAGTCGCTGTTACCTGCTGGTTACTTGATGGGTCACGTGTTGCGTGCGAGATGATGTGATGGGGGGGAAGACACATCTGCATGTTAGATATAGTTGTGGTTAGTTTATAGAGCACTTGTGAAAGTATTTCTGCTGTAATCAGCCATCTGAATATGAATAATGGCAGAGTTAATCTTGTGCTACGGTCAAGCGGCTGCTGCCGTACAAAGTGGGTCTAATTAAAGGCATTGATGCAAAGAGCAGACAGTGCTGGCGTAGTCTAAAGAGCACTCAGCTGAGCTGGTGGGTGGAGGGAGGGGTTGTACGGAGGCTGAAAGAACAGTTGAACAAAAGCATCAAGTTCAATTAGGTCTTAAGATTTTAGGGTTTCTATAGTTTACATCAAATACACTGAAAGAATTAAGAATGGAGTTTTGAGCTCAAACTAACTCAGCTAAAGGAGATTTTAAGTTATTATGATTTTTTTCCAAAGAAATTTATTTAGTAAGGATTAAACTGATCGAAAGTGAAAGAAAGTGTTACAAAAAATCTATATTCAATAAATGCTGTTCTTTTGAACTTTCTATTAGAGGAAAAAGTATTATGGTTTCCAAATGACATCCTTCCATTTTTCAGAAATCATTGTAATATGCTGATTTTATGCTAAAGGAACATTTCTTATTAAGCTGGCTTGAAAAAGACCATCAGACTGTTCTAAAGTTAGTTATCTATATCTTTTCTAACTGATTCGTTTTACAGATTTTATCAAAACTATGAAAAGTCTCACAGACTTTCATTGAGGGGGTTAAAACTTTTGCACAATTAGACTTATAGAGTGTTTAAGCTGTCTATCATTTGCAAAACTTAATGATTATCATAGAAAACATGCTAACTCATGCTAGCAATTTACTAAAACATGTTAGCAATGTGCTAATCATGATAACAACATCAAAATCATGTTAAAACATTCTAGCAACGTGCTAATTGTGATAAAATCATGCTGACACCATGCTAATCATGCTAGAAACTTACCAGTAACATGCTAACAACAGGCTAATTATGTTAAAAACATGTTAACAACATGATAATCATGCTAAAAACGTGTTAGCAACATGCTAACAGGTTAATCATGCTAAAAACATCCCTAACAACATGCTAATCATACTAGAAACATGCCAACAACATACAAACAACATGGTAATCTTGCTAACAAGTTAAATTATGCCACATTTTTTAAAGAAATTAATACTTTTTATTTAGTAAGCATTACACTGATCAAAAGTTAAGAAAATACATTTATAAAGTTACACAAAATTCTATCTAAAATAAATGCTGTTCTTTTGAACATTTTGGTCATTGTATAATCCTGAAAAAAAGTATAATGGTTTCCAAATGACATCCTTCCATCCAGACTTTCAGACTGTTTTGAAGTTGCTATATCTTGCTATGAAGTTGCTATATATAGTTGCTATATCTTTTCTAACTGATCTGTCTTACGGTTTTCGTTAAGCAGACGATCAAAACTATGAAAAGTCCCATAGACTTTCATTAAGAGGGTCAAAACTTTCGCACAATAAGACTTATAGTGTTTAAGCTGTCTATTATTAATGACTATCATAGACAACATGGTAACTCATGCTAACAAAAACACAGTAAAACAAGTTAGCAAATGTAAACATCATGCTAATCATGCTAAAAACATGCTAACATGTTAACAACAAGCTAATATAAAAGCAACATGGTAGCAACATCCCAATCATGTTAGAAATATGCTGACAACCTGCTAATCATGCTATAAACATATTAACCACAGATTAATTATGTTAAAAGCATGGTAATCATGCTAGAAACATGCTAGCAATATGCTAACAGGTTAATCATGCTAAAAACATACCAACAACATGCTAATCATGCTAGAAACATGACAGCAACATGATGGCAACATAATATTTTTTATTTAGTAAGCATTAAACTGGTCAAAAGTTAAAGAAAATACATTTGTAATGTTACACAAACTTCTATTTTAAATAAATGCTGTTCTTTTGAACTTTCTATTTATCATAGTATATTGAAAAGAGTATCATGCTTTCCAAATATTAAGCAGCACAACTGTGTTCAACAATGATATCATAATAAGAAATGTTTCTTGAGCACCATACCAGCATATTAGAATGATTTCTGAAGAATTATGATACACTGAAGACTGAAGTAATAATGCTGAAAACTCAGCTTTGCATCACAGAAATAAATTACATTTGAACGTATATTAAAATAGAAAAGTGTTATTTTATATTGTAATAATATTTCACAATTTTACTCTCTTTACTGCCTTTTTGATCAGCCTTGGTAAGCATAAGATACGTCTGTAGAAATATATATACTTTTGTCGAAAACCTCAAAAACTTAAAAAAAGAAAGAAAAGTAAAACATGTCTCTTAAACAATAAAAGTAAAACACATATCCGCAACAAGCCATATGATTTAAGGTATCTTTCTTGTCTGTAACTCAAACTTTGCAGGCTGAATTACATGCCAGACCCTAATAAATATCCTTTACGGGTTTGTTCAAATCACTAAGCTCGCCGTAGTAACTACCACTAATGGTTCAGAAACAACAGAGTTCAAATGGAGATTCCCATCATGACATGTGTGTGTGTGTGCTTACCTCCCAGCCCTCAATATGAGACTGCCACTCTTCCAGCACCTCCAGCTTCTCCATCTGCCTTTTAGCCTCATTGATACTGGAGCAAACGGCTTTCATCACCTGCAGCGACTCCTGCACCATCAGGTAGTCATTGTGTTTCTTTGGGGTTCTTTTCAGCAGCTCCTAAACATCCACAGAGAACAAAAACATCAAGCGTTACATAAAAAGAAAGTGGTATAATTACAACAAAACACGATCGTATCGTGAACAAGTACACAGTGAAGTTAACTTTGAAACAAAGCTTGACATTGACTGATGGAATTACCAAAGCCAGTGGCTATGTTTTGAAGAATTATAGCTAAAACTGTGTTTGTGGTATGTTCAGTGTTCTTGCTACTGCAAGACGGGGTGTGTTGAGGAAGATGCTAATCTCTAAACCAAGCCTAAACACAAGTGTTCTGCCTCATCAGTTTAATTCTGCTGCTCACATTTACATGTCTAAGATATCTGAGCAACCACAGATGCCTATCGCTGGTATTTAGCGAGAGGGGCCGTGGCGGCTCAGACTGTGAGAAGCTCAGTGAATACGGCTGAAATGATGGTCTTATTACATGAGCTTGCGCTTGTGGGTGTTTACAGTAAATGGTTTAAATATCAATGTTTTGGGTTAAAGAACAGCCACGAAACATTAGCTATGGCCCTGGCAATAGATGAAACTGTAAATAATCGCTTGTAAAATTGCTGTTGATTTTCCATGTAAATGTACAATATCATTCGTAACATTTTTCACCAAAAACATGTAGTTTAGTGTTTTACTAGTTGACTTGTATTTAAGCTGTGAGGGTGACAATGCTGGAAAATGGCACCAAAATGTATATATTACAAAATATAACATTAAAAAGTGTATAAATCACTCATTTTTCTAAAGCAACATTGTCCAGCAGCTACACCAGCAGGTAAAGTTATAGCGAGAGTCCATGTCTCTCTCGCCTCCCCATGAGCCCACTGAATTTTAACAGACCCCCTAAAGCATGTGGTGAGTTTGGTCTCCATCGCGATATGATTGGAAACGACTGGTAATGATTGGCTGTGTTTGGTTCATGCAATAAATCCCGCCTCTTCTGTGATATGATATAGTTGATGTCTATAATTTCTACTCACTCTCAGGATTAATGGGTATTTACAGATCCTCTGGATTGGTGCAACCAGGTAGCCCTCCAAAGGAACCTCTGTGTTCTTCCTGCCGCCCAGCAACATGCAGTTCTTAAGAGATAAACAAGCAAAATAAGTCAGAAAATGACAGAAATTCCCCTGTGCAGTGTTTAATAACACTCTATACTTGAATTCAAGAGGGATGGCATGTTTCCCCTCAAGGTCACGGCTATAAAATTGCCATTAAATCAAATTCAATTACAGCCGAATTGCCAACACAGAGAGAGTTCAAAGACTTAGGAAGCAGTAAATCTAAAAGCGCTCACAATCCTACCGTACAGGTTACTAACGTTATCCTTTCAAGAACATTAGGTTATATTTCTGTTTTTGTATTAACACATTCTTTATAAATGTTTAAAATATACACGTCTTTATATTTCCAGAGTAAATCCACAACATTAAACCTTCCAGAAATGTGTGCAGCTTGTCTTATAATATATGTATGTATTTTAGTGTTATAGAGGGGTCAGTGCTTGCATTACATTACAAAGACAGAGTGTTGAAGGACACTTCTGTCAGCTCAGCCAAAGGAAATGAATTCGTGTCTGACTCTCCAAGGAGCTCCCATGTATCACAGGAGGTCATAAGATATAGTATTACAAACACATGCCACCAGGTCTTCAGTGTTAGACCTGACCTTGGTCCGGTCCTTTCCATTAATGAGCTCTCCGTCCAGGAATAGGAAATGTGGCCAACAAAAACATCATAAATAAAATAAAATAAAATAAAATAAAATAAAATAAAATAAAATAAAATAAAAATTCGAAACATTCTAAATTAATTGATGAAAAATGACCAAAGCAAATAAAAAATATTTAACTATTATTTAATTAAATTGCAGCCTTTTATTCTGATTACTTGTGCAGCTCTAACTTCTCTTGTAAAAACTGTGGAGTAGACATGAATATTGTAAATTCACACAAAAATAATACACGGTGCAACAAGCAACAAGTGTCTTACCAGCAGAAGTGTGCGTACTGTCCTGATCTTATTGAGCTCCAGCAGAAGCCTCTGGGCTTTCTCGTGATTCCCACAGTACTCGTCGTAAATCTGAAACCTTCCTCTCTGAGGAGATACAGAGACACAAAAACACAAAGACACAGCCAGTCACATACAAGAGGCCAGCTCTACTAAGCTCCTTTGAAGCTGCATATGACTAACGGTTTCTGAGATTTCACTCCTCATGCCCTTCAGCGTCTCTAAGGTTTTACCCAGAGGCAGAAGGAAGACTGTTGGACCGAATGCTAGCACAACAAAGTAGTGCCTCAATCCTAAACCCACAATGCAGTATTGTCATACAAAGCACCCCTGCAGCGTTCTACCCTCACAAACCTAAATTGACCCAACAAACTACTAAATATATTATATAATTCAGAATTTTTACAAAATATATACAACAAATTGCAATGTATGCATGTATGTTACATTTTTTATATTGTATCCTGCTTGTGGGGAAAAAATAAAACAGTCTGAGCTACTGTACTTTTGATTTTAAAGAGGTTTTGGGCACTTTTCAGCCTGTCAGGTTGGGAGTCCTGCTTAAACCAGCTAAGACTAGCTTAAGCCAGCAAGGTTTTTTTTCAACAGGCATGTGTGTAATACAGGGAGAAAAAGAGAGAGTGTCAGACAGAGACTTACAAAGTGCAGGAAGCAGCGTCCCACTTCATGATACGGGTTGGGGTCGGGCTGCAGAAGCTCTTCAACCATGGACAGGAAGTCCCTGTGCACAGACAGGATCTCTTCCAGGTTAGAAAACAGCACCTGTGGGGCGAACGCATGGAAAGATTGACTTACAGACTGAGGGACATTGTCTGGATCTGGAAAACCAACGAGGCCCTGCCAAAACTGAGGAGGAGAAACGTCTGGAAGTGACCGCAACAGTGCATGCAACTCTCCTTTAAATATATGAATATTTTTTGATTAGACAGCAAAAGTGACATCAAACTTTATATAAATATAGCACAAAAAATGGTAAAAAATTTAAGTTACATTGAAAAAAATGGTGAAGGACTTACCTCTAAACTATTTTCATTTAGGAATTGCTAGTACATTTCACAAATAATTGCAAGAAACAGCAAGCAACAAACTTTTCTTGGTATTTCTCAGTATTTTTACCACAGTTCCATAGTTTCAGTATTGGTGTCAGTATCAGTATACACTCACGACACATTTTGCTTTAGCATTGTAATGTCTCTCAATATCTGAAATACTCACTTTGCTTAATCACTTTTCAAAACTTTACAGAAAATAATAGAAAATGTCACAAATTACCTCCTGGCTGGCTCGCCACAAAAAGGTAACACTGTAACAGGTTATCACTATACAACACAATACTATATTATACCAATCAGATGTCTATATGAGGCTAGGTTTGACTCTTAAGAGGACAGAAATTAATTTTGGGCCAGCTGGTATGAAATCAGTAAATTGCACACTTATTACACCCAGAAATTAAATGAACAAATACTAAAGGAAGGAAATTAATGTATAGATGTCTCAACACAACAATGTCAATGAGGTAAGGAAAATTTAATGTTTTGAAAAATAAATAAATAAATAAAAAGGTACAAAATGTCTCAAAGTCCTCTTGGTTCTTTTGTTATCCGTAAGCAACGTACTGAATTTAACAAAATTTTAAAGTAGAGACTAAAGTAGTATTTATTTGCAAAATGTACTCTGATAATCATTTTTTTATAACTTTTTATAGCATTTTTAAGTGCCTTGGTAAGTTCTAATCTAATGTTAATTATTTTTAGCAAATTACCGAAACTGTTTTTAATAATAACAACAATACTGGTCTTATGGACCACATTTATGATACTTTATTGTGCTATTGCTTACACTGTATGGAAAAGATCAGTCTGGGTATTTCACTAAACATCCTTTTGTGTTTAATGAAGGAAAACAGTATTACAGGTTTGGAATGATATTAGAGTGTTTAAATGAGTGTTTAAATTTTTTTGGGACACTTGAATTTGCCCCTTAAACCAAAACTTCTAAACCTCCAATAGAAGTTACCAATGGTGTGTCCAAAACTCACCTTGACAGTTTCCTCTGTGATATTCTTATCAATTTTGGACACAGCATACTGATTGAGGCGATGAAGAAGTACCTGTTGGGGACACAGGAAAGAGGAGAATGTAAATAGTCAGAAAACAGGCCAAACTGTCTTCCTGCTGCACACAGTCATCTGTCTGAGAAAGACTGAGTTGAATATCCAATTGCAGCAAGCTGGATGAAGAGGCCCTGACCGACCAAAACTACAGCAAACCGCAGCCAACACTAACGATCCAACATGAAATCCAATTTTACCTCCGGATCACAGACAGCAGGGAATACATAACAAATGCGATTTACAACCTTGCCAAGGAGAAGGAGAAAGATGCCACAATACCGGGGATCTGACAAAACAGGACTTGAGATAAAAACAACAGGAAGCGTGACTGCATTTGTGACCAGAAATAATGAATACAGTAAATCTCAAGCACTGAGGTTGACGAATAGCTGCGTCCACAAGACACTTTGCAAGAAGGACATTTAAGTAAACACAAATAAATCCTATCACATGGTAAGATCTCTATTTGGAGCAGAGAATGCTGAGAATGCTTATCTGAATCATAGTGTCACACTTGCTTTTTGTATTATAAAACAGCCTGAGATAATTGAGCTGTCATGTCTGGATTATAAACATCTCAAAGCTTGATAAATAAAACCATGGTATCTTAGTTCTGGCTGTACATCTTGTTGATTTGTTAATATAAGTGAGGCAAAGGCTGTCAGAAGCTCATTCATTTAGGAGTGTTTGGTTTGCTAAACATGCATGTTAAATACATGGTACATGTTCAAACAAAGACTAAAAGAACAGCCTGCATCACAAATTCAGCGGAATTGCTTAGAGGTTTACACTGTTCACACGCCAATTCAGTTCTCCATGTTTTTAAACACAGTTCAGGTATAATATTAGAAAGAAACATTGCTAAGATTACAATAATATTTCTAAAGATTGTGATTAGACTATCTCCGCAATATTTCGTTGTCTCAAATCACAGTATGAGAGCTTTAAGAAAGCTGTGCTTTTTTAAGATTCATTTTGGTGAATCAGGTGAATCACTTCAAGCTCATTGGACTGATTGCAAAGTCTGATTCAATGATTCAGTGAGTCATTATACAAAAGCGCTCACAGAAGTGGTACAGTTCTCAAAATGTTTTTAATAAAAATGCAAGTAAATAAGTAAATATTGCTGTTTATTATGAAACTGGTACACATACATAGCACTCAAAAGAGGTCAGTAAAACATTTTTATGTTTTTTAAGTCTCTTATGCTCACTAAGACTGCATTTATTTGATCAAAATCCACTAAACGAGTACTATTGTTGAATATTATTACAATTTAAAATAACTTTTTTTCAATTTATTATATTTTGCAATGTAATTTATTTTTTTCAGCAACCATTATTACAGTCTTTCCTAAGAAATCCTTCAAAAATCATTCTAATATGCTGATTTAATGTTTCATATTTTCATGAAAACAATGATACATTTTTTCAGGATTCTAAAAAAAAAAAAGAACAGCATTTTTAATTTATTTTTTACTGTCAATCGCATCATTTTAATGTATCCCTGCTGAATAAAGTATTAATTTCATTCAAAAATTTTAATAATTTAATCATTTCATTTCATTTCATGCATTAAACATTTTGAGTGTACTATGCAATATCTGTTCGGTTGACCTTATATTTACTATGGGAAATTTAAAAAACTTACACTTTTAAAGTAATTTCAAATCAAATACTTGAAATACATAATTATCAAAATATATTTTGTTAAAATGCTGAAATTATTGAGATTTAATCACCCAGCACTACATTTTGGACATGTACCATGGTACAACTATGGTACTGTTTTACTGTTTTACGTGTCATAATATAAAAGTACAATGATTTTTTGCGTTTTGTAAGAGCAAGCAAACACCAGCCTGTGGATTTTTTTAACAGACAGTGACTAAAGAATCTAGCTGATGCTGATAAGTCAAATAAAGTGCAATCTACAGTCTTTTTTCTTTATCTGTATGACTCTTCATATGGATGAAAAGATTTAAGAAGTGCTATTTCACTGAAAATGATACCTATGAAACTACCATTTAATGACAGTACAGAAAACGAGGCATTTCCTGTTAGCATATCTGTCTAAATGGCTGTGCTGTAAACATCTTGTCCTCACTGCTGAGTGAGTGGGTCTACAACACCAGGCCAAATAACCAAAGAGAGGCTCTCAACCGGCAAGACAATCACATGCCAACTGAATGTGCTGATTACAAGGCCGAGAACTAACCACTTATATATTTCATCAACTAAAATTAAACAGTTCCAGAACACTCTCCAAATGAAAATCCAAACGAGAGGGCGAATAAGGAAGGTGGTAATGAAACCCAGGCTCTTGATTGCAGCCTGGCTGCGCAGCTAAAGCCTCGACGCTGATTATGTTTCTGTAGCTGTGCTCCACAGCTACACCGGCTAATTAGCAAGTCTAATGAACATGTGTGTGGAATGTAAGCGAACGGCTCCTTGCATTGGCTTGACAGGGCTGCTGGCTTGCGCTAACAACATGTAACTTCAGTTTACATTTGCATAAGGTTTCATGTCGTCTGAGCTTTAGAACATGATATGTCCCACCGTGATGAGGTTCTGCAGCTTTTAACCTCCCACAGCAAATGCTAGTCTCATTAGATTTTGGCAAGATCATAAAAATGCCTGCATGCACTAGTGATTTAAAAGATAGTTGACCCAAAAATCTCTGGAGCCCAAAAGATATGTGACCCTGGACCACAAAACCAGTCTTAAGTAGCACGGGCATATTTGTAGCGATAGCCAAAAATACACTGTATGGGTCAAAATTATAGATTTTTCTTTTATGCTAAAAATCATTAGGATATTACGTAAAGATCATGTTCCATGAAGATATCTTGTAAATGTCCTACTGTAAATATATCAAAACTTAATTTTTGATTAGAAATATGCATTATCAAGAACTTCATGTGGACAATTTTCCCAATATTTAGATTTTTTTGATTCCTCAGATTCCAGATTTTCAAATAGCTGTATCTCGGCCAAATATTGTCCTATCCTAACTAACCATACATCATGCAATGAAAGCTTATTTTTTCAGATGATCATTTGATTATTTTCTCAAATTACACTTATGACTGGTTTTGTGGTCCAGGGTCACATATTTTGAAGAATGTTGGTGACCAAACAGTTTCGTGTCCCATTGACTTTTTTTTTGTCCATATGGAAGTCAACAGAACATTCTTCTGTGTTCCACAGACAAAAAAGAAACCAGAAAAGAAAAAAGAAGTTTGAACCAACATGAGGGTGACTATAAAAAAAAATTCCCCAAGTTCCATTTTATTTTTTTCCCAAATTCTGTTTTCTACATTTAAATTTTTCTGAATTCTGTTTTAATAGTCAAATAATTAAAAAAAAAAAACAGTCAAAAAGCATGTCTAAAAAACTGAAATTATGAAACTTACACAACTTAACAGCAATTTGTTAAAAGTTGAACAAAAATTGCTTTTTAAAGCACTATGAAATATGTTGTTTTTCAAATTCAGTTTTATGTTTACCAAATTCTGTGTTTTCCATTAATTTTCTGGATTCCAATTTAATAGTTTTATTACATTTTAATAATCAAAAAGCATCTCTAATTTTTTTAATATATTATTATTTTATTTCTTCCTTTTTTTCAGAAATACTGTGTGTTTAATTTTTTTTTTGGTAACTACATAATTTTTCTGGTAAATAAATTCTGGTAAATACGTTTTCTGGTAAATATTCCTTGTAAAAACTGTAAAAATGATTTTATTAGTCATCATAATTACAATCAATATTTTTCTGTCACAATTTCTTCACGTTAAACCAAACCTTCTATTTTGACAGGTGAAATGGTAAAATGGTAAAATGCTCATAAAGTGACTTTCAGAGCAATTTCAAAGATTATGTTTATGTACTATTTATGTACTATATTTTGAGAAGGAAGAGGCTAATAACACTGCGAGCATCACGTAAATAAAAACCGTTAATGAATCCGCATGTCTGCGCCATTCATTCACACAAGGATAGGAAAAACATGCAAGATTCATAGTTAAATAGTGTTTTTGCAGCTTTATTTTCACAGGCACTAGTCCATATCACATTTTGATTTGACCTCCTTTGATGTATTCATCCAGAATTTGGCAAATTCCATGACATTAGTTATACAGTAAATTCCATATTTATTACTGGATTCTCCGATTCAGTCAACTATTCCTTTAAAGTTTCCTGTTTTGTCTACAGTCAATGAAAAAAAAAACTGAATCCAGTACCCATTGAGAATGAGTCTTGGGTCACTAAGGAACTTCAGGGTGGAAAGGTGGATGTGATCCAAGGAGACTGCAGGAAAAAACAGCTTGTCCCTTTTAAAGAACACCTCACAAGTATTCATTCCAAAACACTTACTCACAAACTCATGGATGTGAACCACATGCAGACAAACTCACATACACCTGCTGGCCACTGTCTCGTCTTCAGCTTCAAACGGTAGGTCACTGCAGTAAATCCGGCCTGTATTCGACAGCCAGATGAGTGAAAATGAGAGCGCTCTGAACCTGCACCGAGCCATGAAGCCATAATCACACTAATATCTTCACCAGGGGTAGAAAAATCTAGCAGGGTTTCAGTTAACATTAAATGGGGCTTTGAGGGGGTATATACATTACAGTTTTTAAAAGAAGTCTAATTAATAAAAGTATTAATTTCTTTTCATGTATGTACAATTTTTGTCTTTCCTATTATTTACTGCCTCCAGGAAGCAATAAATGTATAGTTGCATGTGTGTGTTTGTATGTGTTTGAATATGTTTACGCATTTGTCCGGCTAGGCAGACATATCGGCCGCCAAACTCCTACACGGTGGCTTGGGCTCATGCTCTGTTTATGTCTCATGTGTATACATGCGTGTGTCGAAAATTACACAATGGCAGTCTTCATTGTATAACTTTTCAGTCACAGTTAGACGCCATTCAGTGGCCCTGCCTGTTTCATTATGATAGGCCACGCTACTTACAGTTATGTAATACTAAACTGCAGCATCTCATCCAAACCTACAGGAGGAATAGCTTTCAATGAATAGCTGTCAAAAATCAAAAACAGGTTTGTTCGCAAGATCTCTGACACAAATCATTTCACCTCCTACTACAACTTATGTATGACAGCCGATTGACAGCCGTAGAATGTAGTCATGAAGGATAAACGTACTATTCTGCAACAATACAAGACAAAACCTAGAAATCAAACCAACATCCAAGTTCAAAATGAAAACTACAAGGCTAGGGATGCGGTGATATTACTATTATAGCTGATAAAGATCTTATGTGATATCGGATAATTAGTCTCCTGTTATTTATAATATTTATAATATATATAATATTTATATTTATTATTTATAATAGTCTCCTGCTATTTATAAGAGATTAACCTAAAGTGGGTGTTAGATATGGAAGCCTGTTTCCTCCACTGAAAAAAAAATGCATTTGTGTCCTTTTATCTCGCAATTATGACTTTATTTCTCGCAATTGCGAGTTTATATCCCGCATTTGTTTTTTTATATCTCGCAATTACGACTTCATTACTCACAATTGCGAGTTTACATCTCACAATGAGTTTGTATCTTGGGATTCTGAGTTTATGTATTGCAATTCTGACTTTTTTCACAATTATTTCACAATTCAGACTTTATTACTCACAATTGTGAGTTTATATCCCACAATTCTGACTTTATTTCTTGCAATAGTGAGTTTACATCCCACAACTCTGACTTTGTTTCTTGCAATTGTGAGTTTACATCTCGCAATTCTGGCTTAATATCTCAAAATCCTGACTTTATTTCTCGCAATTGCGAGTTTATATTTCACAACTGACTCAATTTCTCACAATTTTGACTTTATATCTCACAAATCTGACTTTATTTCTCTCAATTTTGAGCTTATATCCCACAATTCTGACTTTATATCTCTCAACTGCGAGTTTATATTTCACAATTCTGACTTTATTTCCCGTAAATGCAAATTTATATCCTGCAATTCTGACTTTATTTCTCGCAAATGTGAGTTTATATATCACAATTCTGACTTTATTTCTTGTAATTGTGAGTTTATATCCTGCAATTTTGATTTTATTTCTCACAACTGCAAGTTTGTCTCGCAATTGCAAGAAAAAAGTCAGAATTGCAATACACAAACATGCAATTCTGACTTTATTTCCCGCAATTCTGACTTTGTTGCTTGCAAGTGCAAATTTATATCCCCGCAATTCTGACTTTACATCTCACAATTTTGACTTTATTTCCTGTAATTTCGAGTTTATATCCTGCAATTCTGACTTTATTTCTCACAACTGCGAGTTTATATCTCACAGTTGACTTTATTTCTCTATTTCTCACGAGTTTCTATCTCGTTTTTGCAAGAAAAAAGTCAGAATTGCAAGACACAAACATGCAATTCTGACTATATTTCCCACAATTCTGACTTAGTTTCTTGCAATTGCGAGTTTATATTCTGCAATTCTGACTTTACTTCTCTCAATTGTGAGTTTATATCTCACAATTCTGACTTTATTTCTTGCAATAATGAGTTTACATCCCACAACTCTGACTTTGTTTCTTGCAATTGCAAGTTTATATTTCACAATTGACTCAATTTCTCACAATTTTGACTTTATATCTCACAAATCTGACTTTATTTCCTGTAATTTCGAGTTTATATCCTGCAATTCTGACTTTATTTCCTGTAATTTCGAGTTTATATCCTGCAATTCTGACTTTTATCTCACAATTGACTATATTTCTCTATTTCTCACGAGTTTCTATCTCGTTTTTGCAAGAAAAAAGTCAGAATTGCGAGACGTAAACTTGCAATTGCAGGAAAAAGTCAGAATTGCAAGACACAAACATGCAATTCTGACTATATTTCCCACAATTCTGACTTAGTTTCTTGCAATTGCGAGTTTATATCTCACAGTTCTGACTTTATTTCTCTATTTCTCACAATTACGATTTTCTTACTCGCAATTGCAAGAAAAGATACAAACATGCAATTCTGACTTTATTGTCCGCAATTCTAACTTTGTACCTCGCAATTCCGACTTTATTTCTCGTAGTTGCGAGTTTACATCCGAATTGCGAGATGTAAACCCCCAATTGCAAGAAAAAAAGTCTGAATTGTGAGATATAAACATGCATTTCTGAAAAAAAAGTAAGAGTTTAAATCTCACAATTCTGACTTTGTTCTCTCAATTTTGAGTTTATATACCACAATTCTGACTTCATATCTTGCAATTATGACATTATTTCTCACAATTGCACAATTCTGAGAAAAAAAGTCAGAATTGCGGGATGTAATCTCACAATTGCAAGATAAAAGTCCCAATTACCTTTTTTATTTTTTTATTTAATGGCAGAAACAAGTTTCCATATTAATGAGTATGCACATGATTAAAAATATGTTCTTTTATTATTATTGTTATGTAATAATAATGCAAACCTATAGGGTAAATGAGCATGCACATTTAATATCTAACACCTGCTGATATATATACAAAAAGAAAAAAAAATCTAATATTGGCTGATAACCAATATGGTACTAATATATCAGGCATATCTACTGTATACAAGACTAATTTATGCAAAATCTACTCTTCTCCCTTTTTCTGACTTCAGTGCCCTGTTACTAATCCTGAAAAAGGTAACCAAAGCACTATTACAGGGTCACAGACTGGAAATACTGCATGACGTCTGCGGTCAATCACAGGTAACGTATACTTTTGTGCCGGCAGAAATGCAGACACTCTCCATTCAAAACATAATTCTATGAATGGCTTCTTTGTTCAGCAATGATCCACTGATTCTCTGTTTTGTGGTAATTGGGCCAGGCTCTAATTCAGTCTGTGAAAGAAAACATTCAGAGCCTGCTGGATCCACCAAGACTACAGAATTTAAAGTCTGAATATTTTATGGAAGAAGCAGAAAAGGATAAAGGTATCCGCAATTATTAATAAACTCTTTCACACAGTTAACTGTGTCAAGACAGTAACCACAACTTCTGCTTCCAAAATGAATAATAATTACATACACAATAAATATATATATATATTTTTTATCTACTAATTAAATTAATTATTGTTCATCATTAAAGGACATATGCACTCTCCCACAGTCATTCATTTTTCTTTTCTTCCAGACAGTTGATTAACCAATGTCTGGGCCCAGCCTCTTCCTTCACATACCCACACCAGGGCGTCTAAGGAAATGGCCTGTGCTTTTCTTCCTGCGAAGGAAAAACTCAATTTACCAGGGCCTATTTCTGCACAACATCAACAAAGCCTGCATGCCATGAGGCTCTGTGACAGTGTGAGACTTAATACCAAATTCGGAGAAAGACAGCACGAGCAACAAAACACTTTTCACAGAGACGAGCACAAAACAAGCCTGTGTTTTACAGTGGCTAATAACACCATCAGGATCCACGGACCCCAATGGGAAACATCCACAGGAAACGCTTACTATAAATATACGTCCTGAGAGCTAACATGCTGGTTTGGGACATGCTAAAAACCCATGTGTGCATGGACTTTGTTATTATTATTTTTTCAATATATGCTTTCTTCCACAAACGCCCACCTGTATATTCAACCTCGGACAGTCAGCATAAAGCAGTACACCCTGCAGAGGGAACTTGCATACTTTTGGTTTTTGGATGCTGGTCTTCAGCATGAGACTGGGTTTTGATTATGGCTGGTAACAGATTCCAAAAAGTAATGATTCCAAATCGTTCAATTTCATTCAGTGAATCAATTTCAAAGTTTGGAATCAATTTTGAAATTGATTCCATCAAACAGAATCCACTTGTTTTTAATAACCTTTTCAGTTCAATAAAGCTAAATCGGATTACACTGGTCATGCTGTATGTTTCTGGTTTTGAACTAAAAAGAATCAGTCCATCTAAGTCATTGTTTGTGAATCAGACAACATCAATCATGCTCTTCGTTTTTGATTACGAAAAAGAAATAGTTCATTAAAGTCATACAGTATGTTCACGAATCAGAATATGCTGGTCACACTGTGTTTTTGATAAACTAAAAGAGCCATTTGTTTGTGAATCAGACTGCTTCGGTCACACTGTATGGTTTTGATGAATTAAAAACAAGTTCATAGGAGTTGTTTATTTATAAATCAAACTCAACTGGTCACACTGTATGTTTCTGATTAGAACCGGTTCATAAAACGACATTTGTTTATGAATCAGACTACACTGGTCATTTCAAAGTTTGGAATCAATTTCAAATTCAAAGTTTGGAATCGATTCTATCAAAGAGAATCAACTTGTTTTTAATAACTGTTTCAGTTCAATAAAGTCCAATCAGATTACACTGGTCAAGCTTTATGTTTTTGAATAACTAAAAAGAATCAGTTCACGGAAGTCACTGTGAATCAGACAACACAGATCATGCTATACGTTTTTGATTACTAAAAAGAATATCAGAACATATTGGCCACACTGTATGTTTTTAATAAACTACAGTCACTTATTTGTGAATCAGACTACAATGATCACGTTCTATGTTTTTGAGCCACTAAAAAGAACCAGTTCATAAGTTCATAAGAGTTGTATGTTTATAAATCAGACTCAACTGGTCACACGGTATGTTTCTGATTAACTAAAAATAACCGGTTTATAGAAGTCTTTTGTTCAAGAATCAAATTACACTAGTCACAATGTATGTTTATGATTAGAACCGGTTCATAAAAAGTAATTTATTTGTGAATCAGACTACACTGATCACGCTCACGTTTTTGAGCCACTAAAAAGAACCAGTTCATAAGAGTCATTAGTCTGTGAATCAGAATTCACTGATCATGCTGCATATTTAGATTAACTAAAAAGAACTGGTTCATAAGAGTCGTTTGATAATGAATCAGACGACACTGGTCATTTCAAAGTTTGGAATTAATTTCAAATTCAAAGTTTGGAATCAATTCCATCAAAGAGAATCAACTTTTTTAAATAACCTTTTAAATAAAAAGAACCAGTTCATACTGTAGAAGTCATTGTTTGTGAATCAGACAACACAGATCATGCTGTTCATTTTTGATTACTAAAAAGAAATAGTTCATTAAAGTCATACAGTATGTTCATGAGTCAGAATATATTGGTCACTGTATGGTTTTGATTAATTAAAAGCAAGTTCAGAGGAGTTGTTTACTTATAAATCAAACTCAACTGGTCACACTGTATGTTTCTGATTAACTAAAAATAACCAGTTTATAGGAGTCTTTTGTTCGAGAATCAAATTACGTTAGCCACACTGTATGTTTATAATTAGAACCGGTTCATAAAAAGTCATTTATTTGTGAATCAGACTACACTGATCACGCTCTTATGTTTCTGAGCCACTAAAAAGAACTGGTTCATAAGAGTCGTTTGATAATGAATCAGACTACACTGGTCATTTCAAAGTTTGGTATCAATTTCAAATTCAAAGTTTGGAATCAATTCCAACAAAGAGAATCAATGTGTTTTTAATAACCTTTTCAATTCAATAAAGCTAAATCGGATTACACTGGTCATGCTGTATGTTTTTAAGCCACTAAACCGAATCAGTTCATAGAAGTCATTGTGAATTAGACTCCACAGATCATGCTATACGTTTTTGATTACTAAAAATAACTAGCTCAGAAAATTCATACAGTACGTTGATGAACCAGATTATTTTGGTTATGCTGTTTGTTTTTAATCAACTAAAAATAGTCATAAGAGCCATTTGTGAAACAGACTACATTGGTCACACTGTATGGTTTTGATCAATTAAAAACAATTTCATAAGAGTTGTTTGTTTATAAATCAGACTCAACTGGTCACACTGTATGTTTTGATTACCAAAAAATAACCAGTTTATAGGAGTCTTTTGTTCGAGAATCAGATTACACTGGTCACATTGTATGTTTATGATTAACTAAAAAGAACCAGTTCAAAGAAGTAATTTATTTATGAATCGGACTCCACTGGTTACACTATGGTTTTAAGCCACTAAAAAGAACCAGTTCATAAGAGTCATTCATTTGTGAATCAGAGAACACTGATCATGCTGCACGTTTTTGCACGCAATTCTGACTTTATATCTCGCAATTATTTCTCACAATTCAAATTCTCAAATGCAGTTAATCTAAACATGCAGTGTGATCAGTGGATTCTGATTCACAAACAAATGACTCTTATGAACTGGTTCTTTTTAGTTAATCAAAATATGCAGTGTCATCACTGTATTCTGATTCACAAACAAATGACTCTTATGAACTGATTCTTTTTAGTGGCTTAAAAACAGAGCGTGACCAGTGTAGTCTGATTCGTAAAACAAACGACTCTTATGAATCAGTTCTTTTTAGTTCATCTAAACCTGCAACGTGATCATTTTATTCTGATTCAGAAACTAATGACTCTTATGAACTGGTTCTTTTTAGTGGCTTAAAAACATAGAGAGCGTGACCAGTGTAATCTGATTCGTAAAACAAATGACTCTTATAAATCAGTTCTTTTTAGTTAATCTAAACATGCAGTGTGATCAGTGGATTCTGATTCACAAACAAATGAATCTTATGAACTGGTTCCTTTTAGTTAATCAAAATGTGCAGTGTGATCACTGTATTCTGATTCACAAACAAATGAGTCTTATGAACTGGTTCTTTTTAGTGGCTTAAAAACATAATGTAACCATTGTAGTCCGATTCACAATAAATTACTTTTATGAACCGGTCCTTTTTAGTTAATCATAAACATGCAGTGTGACCAGTTGAGTCTGATTTATAAACAAACAACTCTTATGAACTTGTTTTAATTAATCAAAACCATACAGTCTGACTTATTTTGAGTCAACTCAAGTGACAATAAAGGTCACTGCAGTCCAAAATTTTTGCACGTAAAAAAATAAATACGACTTCGCGTTGTGTTGATCACGTTTACACACTCAAAGCCACCGTACAAGCGGAATCCAGAATTGCGTCTGACAGGTTTATTCACTTCGTCTTGCAGCACAAAGCACTGTAAAGGTCCTTGTACACTGAGTTCACAGAAAATAGTGATCTTCTTTATAATATGTGGCTCCAGTAACGCAAGTCATTGTTGGTGAATCAGGCTACACAGATCATGCTATACGTTTTTGAGTACTTAAAAGAACTTCTTCATAAGATTCATACAGCATTTTGACCACTCTGGTCACGCTCCATGTTTTTAAGCCACTAAAAAGAACCAGTTTATAAGAGTCACTAGTTTGTGAATCAGACTGATCACATTGCATGTTTATATTAACTAAAATAAACTGGTTTATAAGAGTCATCTGTTTATGAATTGGACTACACTGATCATGCTGTATGTTTTTGAGCCACTAAAAAGAACCAGTTCATAAGAGTCATTCGTTTGTGAATCAGAATACACTGATCACACTGCATGTTTACATGAACTACAAAGAACTTATTCATAAGAGTTATTTGTTTTACGAATCAGACTACACTGGTCAAGCTCTATATTTTTAAGCCACTAAAAAGAATCATTTCATAAGAGTCATTCGTTTTTGAATCAGAAATGAGCATGTTGCATGTGTAGATTAGCTAAAAAGAACTGGTTCATAAGAGTCATGTTCATAAGAGTCATCAGCTTGTGAATCAGACTAAACTGATCACGCTGCATGTTTAGATTAATTCAAAAGAACTGGTTCATAAGAGTCAGTTGTTTATGAATTACATTACACTGGTCACGCTCTCTATGTTTTTGAGCCACTAAAAAGAATCAGTTCATAAGAGTCATTTGTTTGTGAATCAGAATACAGTGATCACGCTGCATGTTTTGATTAACTAAAAAGAACTGGTTCATGAGAACCATTTTTTTTTTTTTACGAATTAGACTACACTGGTCATGCTCTCTATGTTTTTAAGCCACTAAAAAGAGCCAGTTCTTAAGAGTCATTAGTTTTTGAATCAGAATAAAATGATCATGTTGCATGTTTAGATGAACTAAAAAAGAACTGATTCATAAGAGTCATTTGTTTTACAAATCAGACTACACTGGTCACGCTCTCTATGTTTTTAAGCCACTAAAAAGAACCAGTTCATAAGAGTCATTAGTTTTTGAATCTGAATAAAATGATCATGTTGCATGTTTAGATGAACTAAAAAGAACTGATTCATAAGAGTCATTTGTTTTACGAATCAGTCTACACTGGTCACCCTCTATGTTTTTAAGCCACTAAAAAGAATCAGTTCATAAGACTCATTTGTTTGTGAATCAGAATACAGTGATCACACTGCATATTTTGATTAACTAAAAGGAACCAGTTCATGAGAGTCATTAATTTGTGAATCAGAATCCACTGATCACACTGCATGTTTAGATTAACTAAAAAGAACTGATTCATAAGAGCCATTTGTTTTACGAATCAGACTACACTGGTCACGCTCTCTATGTTTTTAAGCCACTAAAAAGAACCAGTTCATAAGGGTCATTAGTTTTTGAATCAGAATAAAATGATCACGTTGCATGTTTAGATGAACTAAAAAGAACTGATTCATAAGAGTCATTTGTTTTACGAATCAGACTACACTGGTCACGCTCTGTTTTTAAGCCACTAAAAAGAATCAATTCATTTCAGAGACATTTGTTTGTGAATCAGAATACAGAGATCACACTGCATGTTTAGAACAACTAAATAGAACGGGGGACTAATCAGACTACACTGGTCATGCTCAATGTTTTTAAGCCACTAAAAAGAACCAGTTCATAAGAGTCATCTGTTTACAAATCAGAATACACTGGTCATGCTCTATGTTAAACCTCTAAAAAAAAGTTTGTGAGAGTTATTTGTTTATTAATTGGCTACACTGGTCATGCAGTGTGTTCTCAATTCAGTAAAAAATCTGTTCATAAGAGTCATTTCTTCGTGAAACGGACTACACAATACAATACAGATCCCAAACCGACATTCGTAATACAGGAGTTGCTAAAAAAAGTACACACAACTGCTTAAAAATGTGAGAGAAACATACTGATCTTGGGATTTTAAGAATCATTATCAGCACTGTTTAAATGAAGAATGTTATTCATTGAAAAATCTATCCGTTAGGCTAACCTAGCCAGGCTTCTTAACTAGCTTAACCAGCTAAATATCAATTCTAGATCCATTCGACTATCTTCTCCAGCCAATTTTGCAGATGAACAGCACAGCTATGCTGGTCCTCCACCTAAACCAGAACAAAAACAGCCAAGAATTATTCTTTTAGCTGTTCCTTACTTATATTTGTGAAAACCTTTTTAATCCGACTACAACTCATGAGATATGAGGACAAATGGTTTGAGAGCCATGACTGTGTCATTTCAGCTCCCATGACCAATTGTCCAAGCGTCTCAATGGCAATCAAATGTACAGTGTAATAGCATTTCAAAGTCTGCTATTATTATATTCATAATAGCCAATTCAGTGTTACTGCGAGTGCATTTCAAAGCTAATTGTTATGCATCAAGGGGTCAAAATCCCATTACAGACTGGCATTTGAATGCCCATGGTGACTAAGCTGAATTTTAAACTGCGTGTTGTAAGCTCAGTCAGCATGCGTGGCACACACGACTGTGCTATTGATTCGAATTCGGTCTTGGGTTATTCAATAAAGCCAATTTTTACTGGATCTGATGCGATTGGGGATCTTGGAACCTCAGACTGGGTCGTAATTGGACGGAGGGAAAGAGAGAAAACAACTTTGTCTTTTCCTTTTGGAAATCCCTAAAGACAGCTTGAATGTCAATGAAAAGGGCCGGCCAAAAGTGCCCCCTCCAAGTGCTCTGGGATCAATGCCATCTTTGTGTATGAATGAACAGTGGCCCTCGCTAACCCCTTCAGCATGCCAGTCACTCCGCTGGAGGCCGGGACTAGTTAGCACAGCACAAGAGACAGGGAAGATGGCACCAGCGGTCTGTCCCGCGATCACAGTGGAGCCACAAAGGACAACCCTGCAAAGGTTTGAGGTGAATCAGACTTTGGAAGGCAGCATGGAGTCTGTCAGTGAATACGAATTGGGGCTTAGCTTTAAAAGCCGTACTTGCTGTTTCCCGCTCCCAGGCGGTAGCCTTTAACTGACCCGTACGATGAAACACTGCTCGCTCAATTTGTCTCCTGGGCTGGACTGTTGATTATTTGTGGATTGAATAACAAATCAGAGATAAAGAAGCACTGCAGCCAGGACTGGAAAAGAGGACAATATCCTCAAACTAAGACATGATTTTATACATGCAGAGCTTTTCAAAGAATGTGCAATTGGTATAACCTTGGTATTTCCATTATTAGTTCAATTTGAATGCAATAGGGATAGTTCATCTGTCATTGATTACTCACCTTCATGCTGTTCCAAACCCATAAGACCTTTATTCATCTTCAGAACACAAATTAAGATATTTTAGATGAAATCCCAAAGCTTTCTGACTCTCAAACCTAAATGACCAGTCAATATTGAAAATATTAAACTACAGTTTTTCTTAAAACACTGTCATCATCAGCAGACATGACTTTTAGAAATGGCTGGCATTTGGCATATTTCTTTTAACAACAAATTGCAAATGTGAGGCAGAATTTGCAATATGCTAAACAAAACACCAGCTGTTACACCTGATGTCTTCGTCCACACAGATGCTGAAGGAAAAAGAACAAATACCTGCCTAACTGCTATGTCATGATGACAGACTTAAAATGAAGGTCTCTGACTAATAAAATGATCAAATTACCAGTGATGACTCAGAAACCAGGAGAATACAAACACACAAAGTGCGTCACAGAAACAAGGCTCTAATTCATTGTGGTTTTGCCGGACATTTCATCCAGACAGAATTGTGAATGTGAGCAACAAGTAAGTAGGCGGTCTTGGCTATTCTGTAAATAACAAATTGTGCATCTCAAGACATATTACTGTCTTGACAGCCTAAACGTAAACCTGCAGAGTCCTTGTTAAAATCAAATGACAGTTTTTTTACAGACAGTACACCTTATTTGTGCTAGGATTTTCAAAAGCTATGGACAGTCACGCAGCCCACCAATAACGTCAGCAGTCGGAACGGTTATGAGCAACCGGCAGTATAGCAACCTGGCGACCTCCAGCGATAAAATCACTGAGCAGGGTTTAACTTATGTATGTCTTTTATATGATAACCTCAAGGAAGCCTCATGCAACCTTATTGCTTTGCCTTTACATCTTTCATATTAACTTGTCATTCAGCAGCTGTCTGCTAACAGCAGAAGTGTAAGGAGGCACCTCATGGAGGAAACACTTTGATATGCTATACAGGATATTGTGGAGCTCAGTCACTGTACTACACACTATGTCAGCTTTCACACAATGATTGTGAACTGTTGCCACAACAACAAAGCAAAATAACAAAGGACACCAAGGACAGACTTGATTTATACTGGCCGGTCGGTTCGTTCAACACTTCCGCCAGCTCACTGTTTCTGGCCCCTTAATTTCCACACTACCTTGTACTTGCATATACACCTTACATCAGATTTTCCTGTTTTGTACTTGGTTTTGTCCAGACATTTTAATAAGATCCAAGAACTGAGAAGGCTGTGAAGGATTAAGACTGGTTGTCAATTGGGCTGCCACTACATTAATGTAAATATCTTCTAATATTCAACAACTACAGTTGAGGTCAAGAATCAGAATCTGCAAAATGTTAATTATTTTATCAAAATTAGAGGGGTCATACAAAATGAATGCTATTTTTTTATTTAGTACTGACCTGAATAAGATATTTCACATAAAAAAATGTTTACATATAGTCCACAAAAGTAAATAATAGTTGAATTTATAAAAATGACCATGTTCAAAAGTTTACGCTTGATTCTTAATATTGTGTTGTTACCTGAAAGATCCACAGCTGTGATTTTTTGTTTAGTGATAGTTGTTCATGAGTCCCTTCATTGTCCTGAGCAGTTAAACTGCCTGCTATTCTTCAGAAAAATCCTTTAGGGCCCACAAATTCTTTGGTTTTTGTGTATTTGAACCCTTTCCAACAATGACTGTACAATTTTAAGATCCATCTTTTGACACTGAGGACAACTGAGGGACTCGTATGCAACTATTACAGAAAGTTAAAACGCTGACGCTTCAGAAAGAAACACAATGCATTAAAAGCCAGGGGGGTGAAAACTTTTTGAATTTAAAGATCTGGGTAAATTTTACTTATTTTGTCTTCTAGTATCTTCTGTAGCTTCTGAAGGGGAATATTAATAAAAGAAATATGATATTTAGGCAAAATAAGAAAAATGTCCACATCTTCATTCTGTTCAAAAGTTTTCACCCCCGGCTCTTAATGCATCGTTTTTTTTTCCTTCTGGAGCATCAGTGAGCGTTTAAACCTTCCGTAATAGTTGCATATGAGTCCCTCCGTTGTCCTCAGTGTGAAAAGATGGATCTCAAAATCATACAGTCATTGTTGGATGAAGATGTTTGGAACCACATGAGAGTGAGCAGTTAATGACAGAATTTTCATTTTTGGGTAAACTATACCTTTAAGAAACCAAATAGGGTCCATTTTGATATAAAGATGCTTGGCAGAGGTTATTCATCATGTTGCTGCAACTGCAACACTGTGGGTTGCTGCGTCACATGTCCATGGATGCCCAATGGATGCTGACACTTGCCCACACATGCTCAATTGAAAGGCCAACTGGCCAAGCATAAATGCCTAATTCATCTCCTAACTAACAGCCTACATTAAAAACTCATAGGAGACAAAATATCACCCTAAAAGGTCACAATGACCCATGCTTTATTCCAAAAAATGGACCAGAAAACATCTGACAAATAGTTTCTTATTCAGCTGCTGTCTTCCAGAGCCTGATCTGAGACAGATGCCCTGGCATAGACTCTAGTCGTGTGGAGCGGCCCGTGTGCCTCCGCAGCCAGCTCTATGTGCAGGGGAAGCAGAGCACAATGTAAAAGGAGAGGAGGGGCAGGAAGGAAGGAAATCCTGCTCACGCTGACACAAAAGCTGAAGGAACTCACCGGCCAGAGCCCCTGGTAGCCCCCTGTGCACTCACAAACATGACACACAAGACTGCACACCAACGTAACGGGACACGGATGGCTGCAAGTGTAAAACAATTTCAAAAGCTCATTGTAAAACATGTATGAAGTTCACTTTATATTCATTTCGTTACTGTGGTGGTCCCTGGGGGACTAAACCAATTGCTTCCCAAAAGCAAAACAATGGGAGACAACAAGACCAAATCCCAAAGGGCCATAAACAAAATCACCTCAACCAATGTAGATTTAACTCCAACCAAATGATGGAGAGCTTTCACAGGTGATTAGACGCTTCCAGCTCAATCACGGAAACAAACAACCTCAAGACCCAAGCAGCAGGAAGGTCACAATTCCTCCCCACCAGCGACAACTTCCTTGTTCCTAGGCACCATCATGTAAATTCAGACTGAATGCTGAACCTCACCTCTAAATTCCCTCAGGGGCACAAAAAGACTCTGTTCTCTTCCATGAATTGGACTGTCGCTAGAATAGAAAAATGGCTGACACATTTTGCGCTCACGCTGTGCATTTGGAATGAGGCGACCTGCTCTGAGCCTCGGGGAGCTAGTTAAGCATACTGCTTAAAAACGGCTCAGGATAAGATAAAGGAAGGCCTCCGCTGGTTAAAACGTCTGTCTGTGGTGCATGAGAACTCCTATGACCTTACAGTGGAAAAAGAAAGCCAAACTCATTAGTAAGATTGGAATCTTAATGATCTTCCATGTAGCAAGGGGAAAATGCAACTCCATGTAAACAAAGTATTGGGACATAATGGATGGAACATATGCAGGAGGTGAAGGTTATAAAGATTGGCAAGAGATGGACAGAAAGCGTGTTAAAGTGTGAAAGAATGCAATGCTAGCTTCTTTGTATGTAAGTATGTAAGTATGGCTTAATATAAAGTAAATGATATCTCTTACTAAAATATGTAGTGGAAAACCTATGAACAATTTCTGTTATTTTAAAAATCCACATCATTTGATTTACGAGTGTTGGCGATGATCATGATATTTACATGATAAAATATCATTAACATGTTAATTAGGGGTGTTGCAATGTACCAGTATTGGCAATATTTGAATATGAACAGTACACATACCATAATATGACATATAATAATTAAACACCAGCACCATTATGGAGCATCAAACTCTCACGTGTGATTTGTTTCATTCATACTCAACACCAGAGGGTGCCCTCGTGCAGAAAGTTCGCAAGGGGGACGTAGGAGTAATAAATCAAAAGACTTGCCAGGAAATCCAGTGTTGATAAGTCTGCAGTTTTCCAGTCAAATTGGGCTACTTTAACACAGTTGTCGCGAGTTGTTTTTCATGTCCGCGGGTTGAAGCCACCCCGATAATGTAATATTTAGCCCCTGGAATGCTAATTTTACCAGGGGAACCACGCCAAAACACATGTACTTTACCCCCAGAATGCAATTTTTAATGGTGGACCCATTTCAAAACACAAATGGGGTACTTTTGGGCTAGATTTGAATAGGAATTGGGCAGGTTTTATTGTGACAACCTGGCAACCCTGAGGAAATCCCTTATATGGACAAAGGCATCCTGAATAAAAGGATGCTTTTAAAACGAATAAATCACAGAAAGAAATGTTTTGGATGACAAAACATAAGAGCCAGCACACGATTATAACAGTATATGGTTTATCTGTGTTCTTCAAGCCATCTCAGGTATTTTCATATGGATATATTGCAATGATAGTCAACATAGTCTTTATCACTGTATAGAATACTATAAAGTAAGAATCAGTTCATAGAAGGAAAATATTTCAAACACTCAAACAACACTAAGGCAAGTTTGGATTAAAAATATGTAGTTATTCTCATAAATTGTCTTTGACACTGTGCTAAACTAAAAATGGTTGGCATTTTAGTCTCTCTGTTTAGTGTAATTGTTCTTTTTGTATGCAGTGGTGTGATTCCAAGTGCAGCGCACAAGTCTTGAAAAGTAAAGCCAAAATGTGTCGATCGCCGCCAGGTGGCTGGTCCCAGTACAGGTCATAAACCCTGCCTCTCAATCTAATGGGACATGAGGCAAACTAAATAATTAAATTTCACTTCAAACTTTATCATGCTGATGTAAGTTCAAGTGTTCATTTTTTAAATAACTTCGTGAACTGAGGCACCAACTGACTTTTTCGGGATCTTCAGGAAGAGACTGGGGTTGTATGTACCTTATTTTGACACAAGTCTCTAATATGTAGACTTGGGTACCGAGTTCTCTACTGCGCAGACTCTGGTCCCAAATCAGCGCAGTACAGTGTGTACGGAAAGTATTCAGACCCCCTTAAATTTTTCACTCTTTGTTATATTGCAGCCATTTGCTAAAATCATTTAAGTTTTCATTTTTTTCCTCAATGTACACACAGCATCCCATATTGACAGAAAAACACAGAATTGTTGACATTTTTGCAGATTTATTAAAAAAGAAAAACTGAAATATCACATGGTCCT
>JAHKKF010504751.1:0-10115 GCA_019740295.1 Labeo calbasu
TTTATAGCTAGTAAAGACTATCCATAGCAGTTAAAACTCATTTAACCTGTTAGCGTTCCAACATGCTGCACATGTTCTCAGACACAACAAACTCTCTGAACTGGATTACGCTTGACTGTATATGGAAGGAGGTTTCGAAAACTATATTTTTCAACTAAAACTTCCTGGTTTAGGTCTAGATAATACAGCTGGGAGCAGTGCTCTTTGTATGACTTAAATATCTGTACACTGTCAGAAAAAAAGGTACAGTACTGTCACTGGGGCAGTACTCTAAGATACAAAAGTGAAAAGGTACAAATATGTACTTTTAAAACACTAAAATGTACCTTTAAGGTACTGATATGTACTGTTTAGGTGAGGTACTTACTGTTTTTCCCAAAATAACCACAAGATGAAATCAAGATACATTTTTATTGTAACTATGGACTACTACTGGGGATGGGGACATTGTTCATAGTTTGTTTTTAATTTATGTCATTGTCACTAAAAATATCATAACTTTTGTGAACACATTTAACTTTTTTACAGATTCACAGAAAAAGAAACTACACACTCCTTACCTTGGGGGTGGGGGGGATGGTGTATGGCGGGCGTTTTCCCCCACTCTACCCTACATAAAAAAGTACAATGGTTTAATTTGGGTCCAAAAGGACCGATTACTGCTTGACTAACTGCTAGCTGGTCAGACTAGTTCTTAGAAGCAGTCCTAACATAACAGCTGTGTAAGTGGAACTGGCCCCAGATTCATAGAGAGAGAGAGAGAACACAAACCTGTTTTCATGACTGACAGTGAAAAAAGCTACACAGATGTTTCTCAGTCCTCCAGCAGTAAACATTTTGAATGTCTTCCCGATCTAACATCCTCATTCTTTAGTCAATCACTCAATGTGACAGCACCTACCGTAAAAGCCTCAAGAGCAGTTCTGAAAACCACGCCATTACACAATTGCTATGCAAACAAACAATTAAAGTAATTCAAAAACAAACATACGTCATGTAGTTTGAGATTAGAAAGATCCAGTTTGACTTGATACCTACTCACAGAAACTGTTGGTGTACAAGTGATTTAAACTCCTTCTTGCACTGATTCACTGGTGTCATTTGCCTAATTATTGCATAAGCAAAGTATTATAATTTTAGCAATTTAAAAAACATCTCAAAATGGGTGTACAGCTTTACCTGGGTTTTATACGTATGGAATTAAAAGTGCATTTGAGTATAATATCATTGTAATGTTGAACTTGGTTTGTATGTTGTGCTCTAATAGTAATCTACCATCCATAATCTAACCTCATCTAATCATTAGAACTGAATGACTCAAGTGTGACTTTATTATGACTGACAGCTGAAAAGCTGTTAATTATAACTGGTAGAGAAAAGAAAATATACTTTTTTAGATTTAGGCGGGAACTACTGTCACTCCATTCTAATTCATTTCTAGAATCATTAGACATTTCTATTTTAGTTCGAAATGCAAATATGAAACAAATAATGCAAAATGATTTTTACCCATTTAAGATTATTTTACCCAAATAAGAAGGATCAAACAAAATGCATGTTATTTTTTATTTTGTACTGACCTGAATAAGATATTTCACATAAAAGATGTTTACATGTAGTCCACAAGAAAACATAATAGTTGAATTTATAAAAATGACCCTGTTCAAAAGTTACATATACTTTGATTTTTAAAACTGTGTTGTTACCTGAATGACCCACAGCTGTGTTTTTTTTTGTTTAGTAGTTGTTTGATTGATATTTTGTTTGTCCTGAACTGCCTGCTGTTCTTCAGAAAAATCCTTCAGGTCCCACAAATTCTTCGGTTTTTCAGCATTTTTGTGTATTTGAACCCTTTCCAACAATGACTGTATAATTTTGAGATCCAGCTTTTAACGCTGAGGACAACTGAGGGACTCATATGCAACTATTACAGAAGTTTCAAACGCTCGCTGATGCTTCGGAAGAAAACACAATGCATTGTTTGCTTGAGCATCCGGGGGGTGAAAACTTTTGAAATGTGAAACATCTGTAGCTTCTGAAGAGCAGTACTAAATATGATATTTAGGCAAAATAAGAAAAATGTACACATCATCATTCTGTTCAAAAGTTTACACCCCCTCTTAATGCATCGCGCATCCTTCTGGAGCATCAGTGAGCGTTTGAACCTTCTGTAATAGTTCCAAATGAGTCCCTAAGTTGTCCTCAGTGTGAAAAGACGGATCTCAAAATGATACAGTCAATGTTGGAAAGGGTTCAAATGCATAAAAATGCTGAAAAACCAAAGAATTTGTAGGACCTGAAGGACTTTTCTGAAGAACGGTGCAGAAGTAAATATGTTTACTTTATTACAGCAAAGTTAACTTGTTTATAGTTATCGCTCATTTTACCGGAGGCATGCAACTTGTTTTTTCTGGCTATGAGCCAGGTGATGTCTGCTGTACATGACTCATCCTTTTGTTGGAAAAATACTATTGTAATCAGATCATACAGTCAAAGGAATGTTCCTTTACGGAAGAGTGAAGGACGACTTCTTTTTCTTCTAAGAGTTAAATGGTCTTTTATGCCTGGCATTTGTAGGTCACTGAACTTTTACTCTACTTTAACTAATTAATCTTTGCAATTTCACTGTATAAAGTTGGATATAATATGAAAAGAACACAACTACAGGTTTTCATTGCAACACATTATATATTTTTTGATTTTGAAATTGGTATTTTCAAATATGCTTATTGAGGGAAGGAGCTAGGGATGGACCTTTGTGCTTTATTCGTCCTAAAATAAAAATGTGTTTCCATGTGAATGACGCTGCACAAATTGTTACTAAAAATCCCACATTATAGTTAAGTTTTATCTTAAGATCAGCTTGGGAATTCAAGGAATCTCATGCAACACAGTTTTACCAACGAAAACAGCTGCTGAAGTTGTTTTAAAATCTGACAGACACACTAAAAGCACCTTGAGCACCCTTAATCAAGTATTACCAATAAACAAACACCTTATTTATCATGTTTAACAAGTTTCTGAGATTTCGAAGTTTGCATAGGTGAGAATTATGCATGACTTAGAGTCGCCAGCATGCTCCTTATCTCACTTTACGACATACAGGTTGCTCAATAAGTATCACAAAAGAACACTAAAAGAGTTTACAGACCGAGAGAGAGACGGAGGCGTGACTTGTTTAAATGTGATGAGGGAGTGTGTGGGTGTGTAGGAAACAATTTAACAGGGATATTTAAGAACAGGTGCAGGTATCTGAGCTGTGCTGTCTGAGATGACACTGAAGAAGATGATCCACGTACTCAGTGTAGCATTTTCCGTCGCTCTTTTAATGAGTGGTAAGCTCTTTTATTGGATAATTACTTATTTAAGATACTAAAGAACAATAAACTATATACTGTACCATTCAGATATTTGGAATAATTGAAATAATAGTAAAAACAGCGATTTTGTGAAATATTATTTCAGTTTAAAAGAAGTGTTTTGTATTTCAATGTATTTTAAAATATAATATATTTTAAACTAAATTTTCAGCATCGTTACTCCAGTCTACAGTGTCACATGATCCTTCAAAAATCATTTTAATATGCTGATTTGCTGCTCAGTTGTTATTGATAGCCAGTTATTAATAATGGTGCTTATTGTTGAAATCAGTTTTTGCTGCTTGGTATTTTTGTGGAAACTGTGAAACATTTTTTCAGGCTTCTTCAGTGTATAGAACAGTGGTCTCAAACTCAATTTGTAGAGGGCCACAGCTCTGCACAGTGACCCTACTGACCCTACTACAACCCTAATGAAACACACTTGATCCAGCTCATCAAGCTCTTCAGGATTACTGGAAACTTCCAAACAGATGTGAGTTGAAGCTAGTTGGAGTTAAACTGTGCAGAGCTGCGACCCTCCAGGAATTGAGTTTGACACCTCTGGTATAGAAAGTATAAATGAACACCATTTATTTGAAATATAAAGATTTTATAACATTATAAATGTCTTTACTGTCTCACTGATCATGCATACTTGCATTTACTTCATTATTTTTTTACATCTTACTTACACCAAATTTGTGAATGGTAGCGTTTGCACAAAAATATTAAGCAGCACAATTGTTTTGAACATTAATAAAAAATAATAAGTAGAAGAAATTCATCGAGCAGCAAATAAGCATATTAGAATGATTTCTGAAGGACCATGTGACACTGGAGACTGGAATAATGATGCTGAAAATCATTTGCTTTCTTTTATGGAAAAAAGTTTTATACTGTTTATTGCATATGCCGTGTTTTTCCTCCTGAAGTTAACGGACCGTGTTTCTTGTTTTCTAGGATGTGCTGCACAACTCGATGGTAACTAGTTTTTCATCACATATTTTAAATGGCCAAATCATATTAAAAATGTTGCTATGACCAACTGTTTGTCTACATTCTTAAAAATAAATGTGCTTTAAAAGGTTCTTCACAGTGATGCCATAGAAGAACCACTTTTCAGTGAAAGTTTCTTTAAAGAACCATCTCTTTCTTACCTTTTTATAATCTGAAGAACCTTCTTTCGCCACCAAGAACCTTTTGTGAAACAGAAAGGTTCTTCAGATGTTAAAAGTTCTTTATGGAACCATTTAGACAAAAAAGGTTCTTCTATGGCATCATGAAACACCTTTATTTTTTAAAAGTGTGACCGTGCTTACTTTGCTATTTTCATTGTCAGTGTGTGGCAAAGCACCTCTCAACACAAGGATAGTTGGAGGACAGAATGCTCCGGCTGGTGCTTGGCCATGGCAGGTCAGCCTTCACACAAACGGTGACCATTTTTGTGGTGGATCACTCATCAACAGTGAATGGGTTCTGACTGCAGCTCACTGCTTTTCAAAGTAACTATCATAGAGCAGTCCTTGCAATTATTAAAAAATACTTGTCATTCAATGGATGTGGCAAATGCTTAACGCTTGTTCTCCCACTAGAATTAGTTCACCCAGTGCCCTGACTGTGTACCTGGGCCGACAGACACAACAAGGAACAAATGCGAATCAACAGTTCAGGAGTGTCTCTGAAATCGTAAAACATCCAGGCTACAGTGGCACCACTAATGACAATGACATCACTCTTCTGCATCTGTCTTCACCAGTGACAATAAATGACTATGTCAGACCAGTCTGTCTGGCTTCAGCAAACAGTGCATTCTTTAACCAGACTGTGAGCTGGGTCACCGGATGGGGAAACACTGCGACAGGCGGTAAATTTTTAATTTTACTAACCTTGATCATACACAACATACTGTATTATTGTAGTACTGATGCACATTTGATCATTTATTGTCGTTCACAGTTAGCCTGCCTTCAACGCAACCCTTACAGGAAGTGCAAGTGCCTGTTGTTGGAAACAGGCAGTGTAAGTGTCTTTATGGCGTCTCAAAAATCACAGACAACATGATGTGTGCCGGACTACTACAAGGAGGGAAAGACTCCTGTCAGGTAGCAGCTTCTATACATCCATTTGGGTTATTTCATAGTTTTAATAGGTTGCAAATATTCTTCAGTGTCAGGATAGCAATAATAAAGAATGGGTGCCTCTTAAACGAGAAGTTCACTTCCAGAACAAAAGTTTACAGATAATTTATTCACCCCCCTTGTCATCCAAGTTGTTCATGTCTTTCTTTCTTCAGTCGATAAGAAATTATGTTTCTTGAGGGAAAAAAATATCAGGAATTAACTTCATATAATGGTGCCCCAAAGTTTGAACTTCCAAAATGTTTAAATGCAGCTTCAAATGGCTCTAAAAGATCCCAGCCAAATAAGAGGGGTCTTATCTAGCATTTTCGAAACAAATTAACAATTTATATACTTTTTAACCTCAAACGCTCATCTTGTCTAAGTCTGCTCGAACTTTTTTCTGGTTCAATACGGTTCAAGACAGTTACGTCGAAAAACTCCCACCTCATTTATTTCCCCAACTTCAAAATCACCCTACATCGCTGCAGAAGTACCGACCCAGTGTTTAAAAGTGAACATGCAAAGAAGATCAAACGCCCTTTACAAAAAAAAGGTAAAACAGCGATGTAGGACGATTTTGACGTTGAAGAAGAAAACGATACGGGAGTTTTTCGATCTACCCTGTCTTGACCCGACAACGCATGCACATCACAGAGACAATTTGTTTCGAAAATGACAGGTCGTTTTGCTAGATAAGACCCTTCTTCCTCAGCTGGGATCGTTTAGAGCCGTTTGAAGCTGCATTTAAACTGCATTTTGGAAGTTCAAACTTTGGGGCACCATTGAAGTCCACTATATGGAGATAATTCCTGAAATGTTTTCCTCAAGAAACATAATTTCTTATCGACTGAAGAAAGAACATGAACATCTTGGATGACAAGGGGGTGAGTAAATTATCTGTAAATTCTTGTTCTGGAAGAGAACTTCTTCTTTAAACTTTCAATTCAACCTAGTGAGTCACTTTCAGTAAATAACTGAATGTTATCTTCCCATTATTCCTTGATAATACGTATTACATCTGTGAAATAGAACTGGAATAGATGTGTAGGATAAATTGCATTACATGTAACTAACCTGTTCTTCATCCTACAGGGTGATTCTGGCGGTCCTTTGGTCAGCAAACAGGGCTCGATCTGGGTTCAGTCTGGAATTGTGAGTTTTGGCGAAGGTTGTGCTTTAGCTGGCTTTCCTGGTGTGTATGCCCGAGTGTCTCAGTACCAGAACTGGATCAATCAGAAGATCACCACCAACCAGCCAGGCTTTGTTACGTACACCTCCAATGGTACTGACGGTGACCAGGCAATTAGCTGTAATGGTGTGCCTGCCATTACCACAACCACTGTCGCCACTACAACTACAACCGTTGCACGTAAGATTCTTTCAAGTAAAATACATTTCCCAATACACCATGCATTCCGATTGTCCATTTATCTACATGCCCTAGGACTTTTATGCATTTAAATGTGTACTTGATTTCACTTAGCCAAACACAAATTTATATTACCGGAGAAGTTAATTCCTAGTGTCATTTCCATATAATTTGAAATAACCACAGTGCTTCAGACAAAATGCGTGTTAGGGCCCACCACAGTGTTTCCTAAACACAATGATGAACACAAATTAATGAATCTTTTGAACAGTTTCTTTTTCATGAAACAATTCATCAGGCTTGTGACTTGAATCAGACCCCCTTGTTATCCAAAATGTTCATGTCTGTATTTCTTCAGTCGAAAAGAAAATTAATGTTGTTGAGGAAAACATTCCCCGATTTTTCTCCATATAGTGGATTTTAATGGTGGCCAATGGGTTGAAGGTCCAAACTGCTGTTTAAATGCTGCTTCGAAGGGCTCTACACGATCCCAGCCAAGGAATAATGGTCTTATGTAGTGAAACGATTAGTCATTTTCTTAAAAAAAATAAACATTTATATAATTTTTAACCACAAATGCTCATCTTAAATTAGCTCTGCGTCCACGTCTTGACGCATTACGTAAACACCTTGAAAAGGTCATCCAGCAGATCCAGTGTTTACAACGCGAACATGCAAACAAAGTCAAATGCCCTTTACAAAAAAAAGGTAAAACAATGATGTTGGACGATTTTAAAGTTGGAGGAGCCCTGCCCTACCTTTTTAAACTGACCAAGACCAAGAACTACCCACGCATGACCTTTCCAATGTGAATACGTAACGCGTGAAGTGGTAGACGCGCATCGCAAGATGAGCATTTGTGATTAGAAAGAAAATGACAGATCGTTTCGCTAGATAAAACTCTTATTTTTCAACTGGGATCGTGTAGAGCCCTTTGAAGCTGCACTGAAACTGCAGTTTGGACCTTCAACCCACTGACCCCCATTGAAGTCCACTATATGGAGAACAATCCTGGAATGTTTTCCTCCAAAACATTAATTTCTTTCGACTGAAGAAAGAAAGACATGAACATCTCGGATGACATAGGGATGAGTACATTATCAGAAAATTTAAATTCATGAGTGAACTAATCCTTTAATCGACTTCCTCTCTGAATCATCAGGTATTTTTAATTAAGCCATTAATTTATCCGCTAAAAAAAGTAATTTGGCTTCTAAATGTTTTATTTTAGGAACTTATTAATTATGACCTCACACATCTGTTTCCGGGTCCAAGCGCGCTGTCAGATCCTTAAGGCTAACAACTAACAGTGCTAATGTACACTCACTGTGTACTGTGGTACTACTGAAAAGCATGTAAAAATATGGTGTCGAAACAATTTTCACTCAGAAATTGCTAGTAAATTTTACAATAAATCACAAAGAAACTAAAAGTAACACACTGTAGCGTACACCGCGAGTTTTTAAAACTTTGTCTTAAAGATAATCTGTTGAAATTGTATTCTCACTTAAAATGGAGTGGAGGCTTGGAAAGAGTATTCGGTATTCCTAGTTATTTCCCAGCTATGGAGCCCTTTTTGTTCTTAAGCTCATTATCTATTACCTAAACATTTGTGAGTTACAGTAAAAGCAGAAACAGAACTTGAAAATCTTGTTTACTCAAACAATGGCCAGAAAGCAAGTTCTGTGACATACCTTCCAAAGCATTACGATGCTTTCTATGCTAATGGACCGTGACTTTGTAGCCTAAGTGTATCAAATGCAGACATTTTTTTATTGCTTTTCAGTACTAAGTTGCTCTTTAAGCTCTCAACTGTATGAAGCGATCAACTGTAACAAAAAAAAGATTATTGGAGTACATTTTACAACACTGTTTTAGTTATTCCACTTCAAAATTTTACATTTAATTCAATGTTGTTTGCTGTTTATTTGTAATTATTTATGAAATCCGTCATTCATTCCCTTTCTCTTTGTTACTGTAGCTGTAGTGTGTGGAAGTGCCAAACTGAACACCCGCGTTGGAGGAAACAGCTCCCTCGTATCTTCCGGCGCATGGCCATGGATGGCCAGCCTGCAGTTCAACGGCAGTCACGTTTGTGGAGGAACGCTGATTGCTGAACGCTTTGTCATGAGCTCTGCCAGCTGCTTTACCAGGTATTACCGCTTAAATAGCAAAAACAAAAACATTTGATGAGAATTCAAAATGATTCAATGGAGTTCCTCTTTGTTTAGATCCAAAAATGCCTCTGACTGGACCGTGATCCTGGGTCGTCTGAATCAGAACAGCTCCAACCCCAACGAGGTCTCTTTAAAAGTGGTGAATCTCACAATCAGCAATAGTACAGGTAACAACGTTGCAGTCTTGCAGCTGGCTGTCGCACCAAACCTCACAAATTTCATTCAGCCCGTATGTGTGGACATGGGAGACAGCATCTTCAGCGCAAACACTCAGTGCTGGGCGGCAGGATGGGGCTCAGGATCAGGAGGAGGTGCGGATGCTTTGAAACACTACGCTAAAAATGAGTTTACAATTATATATATATTTTTTACAACTCCTCAATTTGAATTTGTTTTCTTCCTTTTATAGTGAATCAAACTCTTCAGGAATACCAGACCTCTGTTGTGAGTTGTGGAAACTCATCCGCAAACAACAGCATTTGTACAAGTTCCTTGAACTTACAGGAGGTAAGTTAATTCTGTTTAAAAACATTATATTTTGCATTATTTTTTACTAGTACTTACAGATAATAAAAGAAATTGTGAAATACCAGTAAACTGAAGCTTCTGGGAAGGAAGTATATTTACAGTTTACAATCAGTGCTATTAATAGTTAATGCGAACAATGAACAAACAAGGAACTATACATTTATTACAGTATTTATTCATCTTTGTTAACGCTAGTTACTAACAATACAGTCGTTCATCGTTCATGTTAGTTCACAGTGCATTAACTAATGTTTACAAACACAACTTGTGATTTTAATAATGCATTAGTAAATGCTAAAATTAACATTAATGAAGATTCATAAATACTGTAGATGTATTGTTCATATGTTCATAAAGTGTTACGATTAATGCATTAGGTAACATGAACTAAAATGATCAATACTTTGACAGCATTAATGTTAATTTCAACATATACTACTAATACTTTTAAGTTTGTATCAGTTTATTAGTTGATGCATTATGAACAAAAGTTAATTAACAGTGAACATAGAATATTTATGAATAACATTAATAAATGCTGAAACTAAAATTGTTTATGATA